>NC_051169.1:119378378-119625878 GCF_013339725.1 Rhipicephalus microplus
TTTTCTGTGTTTTACACAATAATAATGAGACCTAACAGACAATAATGCCAAGGAAAGTGTAGAGGAAGATATTAGACCAAATAGTAATGTAAATATGAAGAAAAGTGGGTGAAAAAATAACTTGACGAGGGCAGGATCCGAACCTGCGACCTTCGAGTGACGCGTTCGATGCTCTACCACTGAGCTACCACGACAGCTATCCCCCAGCCACTTTATTGGGTTTATATGTGAATTAAACGTGGGAGTGTCAGTCAGCGCCACCAGTAGCCATGGCGGTGAGTGTAGCACACTCTTCTGAGCCTATTTGGCGTCATGAAGCACGTGAACTTATTACGAGTTGGCAGCTGACCAATAGTCGCTCGTATACAACCTAAAGGCACTAAGTCTGCCAGTACGAGCCCTCGTTAATGAATTAAGGAAAGAAGTGTATACTTATGGGCTCGTTTTTCTGTGTTTTACACAATAATAATGAGATCTAACAGGCAATAATGCCAAGGAAAGTATAGAGGAAGATATCAGACCGAATCGTAATGTAATATGGAAGAAACGTGGGTGAAAAGATAACTTGCGTGGGCAGGATCCGAACCGGCGACCTTCGAATGAAGCGTTCAATTCTCTACCATTGAGCTACCACGACAGCTATCCCCCCAGGCACATTATTGGGTTAATCTGTGAATTAAACGCGGGAGTGTCAGTCGGCGCCACCAGTAGCCATGGCGGTGAGTGTAGCACACTCTTATGAGCCTATTTGGCGTCACGTAGCACGTGAACTTATTACGAGTGGTCAGCTGACCAATAGTCCCTCGTATACAACCTATAGGCACTAAGTCTGCCAGTTCGAGACCCTCATTAATGAATTAGGGAAAGAAGAGTATACTTACGGGCCCGTTTTTCTGTGTTTTACAATTTAATAATGAGATCTATCAGACAATAATGCCAAGGAAAGTATAGAGGAACATATCAGACCGAATTGTAATGTAAATATGAAGAAACGTGGGTGAAAAGATAACTTGCCGTGGGATGGATCCGAACCTGCGACCTTCGATTGACGCGTTCATTTCTCTACTACTGAGCTACCCCGACAGCTATCCCCCAGGCACTATGTTCCGTTAATATGTGAAAAAACGCGGGAGCGTCAGTCGGCGCCACCAGTAGCTATGGCGGTGAGTGTAGCACACTCTTATTAGCCCATTTGGCGTCACGTAGCACGTGAACTTATTACGAGTGGTCAGTTGACCAATAGTCCTTCGTATACAATCTATAGCAACTAAGTCTGCCAGTACGAGACCCTCGTTAATGAATTAATGAAAGAAGAGTAGACTTATGGGCTCGTTTTTCTGTGTTTTACAATATAATAATGAGATCTATCAGACAATAATGCCAAGGAAAGTATAGAGAAAGATATGAGACCGAATTGTAATAAAATATGAAGAAACGTGGGTGAAAAGATAACTTGCCGTGGGCAGGATTCGAACCTGCGACCTTCGAATGACAAGTTCGATGCTCTACCACTAAGCTACCACGACAGCTATACCCCGAGCCACTTTTTTGGGTTTATATGTGAATTAAACGTGGGGATGTCAGTCGGCGCCACAAGTAGCCATGGCGGCGAATCTTGCACAATCTTATGAGCCTATTTCGTGTCACGTAGCACGTGAACTTATCACGAGTAGGCAGCTTACCAATAGTCCCCCGTATACAACCTAAAGGCACTATGTCTGCCAGTACGAGCCCCTCGTTAATGAATTAAGATAATAGGTGTATACTCAAGGGCTCGTTTTTCTGTGTTTTACACAATAATAATGAGATCTAACAGACAATAATGCAAACGAAAGTATGGAGGAAGATATAATCCGAATTGTAATATAAACATGAAGAAAAGTGGCTGAAAAGGCAACTTGCCGTTGGCAGGATCCGAACCTGCGACCTTCGAATGACGGGTTCGATGCTCGACCACTGAGCTACCACGACAGCTATCCCCCCAGACGCATTATTGGGTTTATATGTGAATTAAACGCGGGAGTGTCAGTCAGCGCCACCAGTAGCCATGGCGGCGAGTTTACCACACTCTTATGAGCCTATTTGGCATCACGTAGCACGTGAACTTATTAGGTAGGCATTTGACCAATAGTCTCTCGTATATAACCTAAACGCACTAAGTCTTCCAGTACGAGACCCTCGTTAATGAATAAGGAAAGAAGTGTATACTTAAGGGCTCGTTTTTCTGTGTTTTACACAATTATAATGAGATCTAACAGGCAATAATGCAAGGAATGTATAGAGGAAGATATTAGACCAAATGGTAATGCAAATATCAAGAAAAGTGTGTGAAAAGATAACTGCGCGGGCAGGATCCAAACCTTCGATCTTCGAATGACGGGTTTCGATGCTCTACACTAAGCTACCACGACAGCTATCGCCCGAGCCACATTATTGGGTTTATATGTGAATTAAACGTGGGAGTGTCAGTCAGCGCCACCAGTAGCCATGGCGGTGAGTGTAGCACATTCTTATGAGCTTATTTGGCGTCACGTAGCACGTGAACTTTTTACGAGTTGGCAGCTGACCAATAGTCGCTCGTATACAACCTAAATGCACTAAGCCTGCTACTAAGAGACCCTCGTTATTGAAATAATGAAAGAAGTGTATACATAAGGGCTCATTTTTCTGTGTTTTACACAATAATAATGAGGCCTAACAGACAATAATGCCAAGGAAAGTGTACAGGAAGATATCAGACCAAATAGTATTATAAATATGAAGAAAAGTGGGTGAAAAAATAACTTGCCGAGGGCAGGATCTGAACCAGCGAGCTTCGAATGACACGTTCGATGCTCTGCCACTGAGCTACCATGACAGCTATCCCCCCCGCCAATACATTGGGTTAACATGTGAATTAAACGCGGGAGTGTCAGTCGGCGCCACCAGTAGCCATGGCGGTGAGTGTAGCACACTCTTATGAGCCTATTTGGCGTCACGTAGCACGTGAACTTCTTACGAGTGGGCCACTGACCAATAGTTCCTCGTATATCACCTAAAGGCACTAAGTTCTACCAAGAGACCCTCGATAATGAATTAAGGAAAGAAGTGTATACTTAAGGGCTCATTTTTCTGTGTTTTAAACAACATTAATGAGACCTAACAAACAATAATGCCAAGGAAAGTGTAGAGGAAGATATCAGACCAAATAGTAATATAAATATGAAGAAAAGTGGGCGAAAAAATAACTTGCCGAGGGCAGGATCGAAACCTGCGACCTTCGAGTGACGCGTTCGATGCTCTACTACTGAGCTACGACGAGAGGTATACCCCCAGCCACTTTATTGGGTTTATATGTGAATTAAACATGGGAGTGTCAGTCAGCGCCTCCAGTAGCCTTGGCAGCGAGTGTAGCACACTCTTATGAGCCCATTTGACATCACGTAGCACGTGAACTTATTACGAGTGGTCAGCTGACCAATAGTCCCTCGTATACAACCTATAGGCACTAAGTCTGCCAGTACGAGACCCTCATTAATGATTTAAGGAAAGAAGAGTATACTAAGGGCTCGTTTTTCTGTGTTTTACAATATAATAATGAGATATATCAGACAATAATGCCAAGGAAAGTATAGACGAAGATATCAGACCGAATTGTAATGTAAATATGAAGAAACGTGGGTGAAAAGATAACTTGCCGTGGGCAGGATCCGAACCTGCGACCTTCGATTGACGCGTTCATTTCTCTACTACTGAGCTACACCGACAGCTATCCCCCCAGGCACTATGTTCCGTAATATGTGAATTAACGCGGGAGCGTCAGTCGGCGCCACCAGTAGCCATGGCGGTGAGTGTAGCACACTCTTATGAGCCTATTTGGCGTCACGTAGCACGTGAACTTATTACGAGTGGTCAGCTGACCAATAGTCCCTCGTATACAACCTATAGGCACTAAGTCCGCCAGTTCGAGACCCTCATTAATGAATTAAGGAAAGAAGAGTATACTTATGGGCCCGTTTTTCTGTGTTTTACAATATAATAATGAGATCTATCAGACAATAATGCCAAGGAAAGTATAGAGGAAGATATGAGACCGAATTGTAATAAAAATATGAAGAAACGTGGGTGAAAAGATAACTTGCCGTGATCAGGATTCGAACCTGCGACCTTCGAATGACAAGTTCGATGCTCTACCACTAAGCTACCACGACAGCTATACCCCGAGCCACTTTTTTGGGTTTATATGTGAATTAAACGTGGGGGTGTCAGTCGGCGCCACAAGTAGCCATGGCGGCGAATCTAGCACAATCTTATGAGCCTATTTCGTGTCACGTAGCACGTGAACTTATCACGAGTAGGCAGCTTACCAATAGTCCCCCGTATACAACCTAAAGGCACTATGTCTGCCAGTACGAGCCCCTCGTTAATGAATTAAGATAATAGGTGTATACTCAAGGGCTCGTTTTTCTGTGTTTTACACAATAATAATGAGATCTAACAGACAATAATGCAAACGAAAGTATGGAGGAAGATATAATCCGAATTGTAATATAAACATGAAGAAAAGTTGCTGAAAAGGCAACTTGCCGTTGGCAGGATCCGAACCTGCGACCTTCGAATGACGCGTTCGATGCTCGACCACTGAGCTACCACGACAGCTATCCCCCCAGACGCATTATTGGGTTTATATGTGAATTAAACGCGGGAGTGTCAGTCAGCGCCACCAGTAGCCATGGCGGCGAGTTTACCACACTCTTATGAGCCTATTTGGCATCACGTAGCACTTGAACTTATTAGGTAGGCATTTGACCAATAGTCTCTCGTATATAACCTAAACGCACTAAGTCTTCCAGTACGAGACCCTCGTTAATGAATTAAGGAAAGAAGTGTATACTTAAGGGCTCGTTTTTCTGTGTTTTACACAATAATAATGAGATCTAACAGGCAATAATGCCAAGGAATGTATAGAGGAAGATATTAGACCAAATGATAATGCAAATATTAAGAAAAGTGTGTGAAAAGATAACTTGCCGCGGGCAGGATCCAAACCTTCGATCTTCGAATGACGGGTTCGATGCTCTACCACTAAGCTACCACGACAGCTATCGCCCGAGCCACATTATTGGGTTTATATGTGAATTAAACGTGGGAGTGTCAGTCAGCGCCACCAGTAGCCATGGCGGTTAGTGTAGCACACTCTTATGAGCCTATTTGGCGTCACGTAGCACGTGAAACTTCTTACGAGTGGGCCACTGACCAATAGTTCCTCGTATAAAACCTAAAGGCACTAAGTTCTACCAAGAGACCCTCGATAATGAATTAAGGAAAGAAGTGTATATAAGGGCTCATTTTTCTGTCTTTCACACAATAATAATGAGACCTAACAGACAATAATGCCAAGGAAAGTGTAGAGGAAGATATTAGACAAAACAGTATTATAAATATGAAGAAAAGTGGGTGAAAAAAAAAGTGCCGCCATATCCACGAAGTGAATGATGATGAGTGGGCGAAGCTCCGGAGGTAAACCTGGTAAACCATGAATCTTCTGTACATTTTGCCCACTCGATTTTATTACATCGCTCCCCCTAGCGTACGTCGCCGCACTAAATCGAACGATTGCCTTCAACCAATGACACGCGCCATATGTGACATCATTCCTATTTTATAAGATCTCGCGTCTTTCATCAACTACAAGTACCGCTTTCTAGTTTATAACATCCTGCATCTTTTCATCATTAGCTACAAGTACCACCCTCTAATAAACACTACAAGAACTAAACGAGAGGTGGCTACATACAGGAGACGGTACCGCCATCTAGTGAACACTGCAAGAACTAAACTAGAAGTGGCTACATACAGGGGACGGTACCGCCATCTAGTGAACACTGCAAGAACTAAACTAGAGGTGGCTACATACAGGGGACGCACAGCCCACGCCCTAAGGAGCTTCGCCCCTAAAATAACTTGCCGAGGGCAGGATCCGAACCTGCAACCTTCGAGTGACGCGTTCGATGCTCTACCACTGAGCTACCACGAGAGCTATAACCCCAGTCCCTTTATTGGGTTTATATGTGAATTAAACGTGGGAGTGTCAGTCTGCGCCACCAGTAGCAATGGCGGTGAGTGTAGCACAATCTTATGAGCCCATTTGACATCACGTAGCAGGTGAACTTATTACGAGTTGGCCGCTGACCAATAGTCGCTCGTATACAACCTAAATGCACTAAGTGTGCTACTAAGAGACCCTCATTAATGAATTAAGGAAAGAAGTGTATAATTAAGGGCTCATTTTTCTGTGTTTTACACAATAGTTATGAGATCTAACAGGCAATTATGCCAAGGAATGTATGGAGAAAGATATTAGACCAAATAGTAATGTAAATATGAAGAAAAGTGGGTGAAAAGACAACTTGCCGTGGGCAGGATCTGAACCTGCGACCTTCGAATGACGCGTTCGATGCTCTACCGCTGAGCTACCACGAGAGCTATATCCCCCGCCACTTTATTGGGTTTATATGTGAATTAAACGTGGGACTGTCAGGCAGCGCCACCAGTAGCCTTGGCAGCGAGTGTAGCACTCTCTTATGAGCCCATTTGGCGTCACGTAGCACGTGAACTTATAACGAGTGGTCAGCTGACCAATAGTCCTTCGTATACAATCTATAGGAACTAAGGCTGCCAGTACGAGACCCTCGTTAATGAAATAATGAAAGAAGAGTAGACCTATGGGCTCGTTTTTCTGTGTTTTACAATATAATAATGAGATCTATCAGACAATAATGCCAAGGAAAGTATAGAGGAAGATATCAGACCGAATTGTAATGTACATATGAAGAAACGTGGGTGAAAAGATAACTTGCCGTGGGATGGATCCGAACCTGCGACCTTCGATTGACGCGTTCATTTCTCTACTACTGAGCTACCCCGACAGCTATCCCCCCAGGCACTATGTTCCGTTAATATGTGAACTAAACGCGGGAGCGTCAGTCGGCGCCACCAGTAGCCATGGCGGTGAGTGTAGCACACTCTTATGAGCCTATTTGGCGTCACGTAGCACGTGAACCTATTACGAGTGGTCAGCTGACCAATAGTCCCTCGTATACAACCTATAGGCACTAAGTATGCCAGTTCGAGACCCTCATTAATGAATTAAGGAAAGAAGAGTATACTTATGGGCCCGTTTTTCTGTGTTTTACAATATAATAATGAGATCTATCAGACAATAATGCCAAATAAAGTATAGAGGAAGATATCAGACCGAATTGTAATGTAAATATGAAGAAACGTGGGTGAAAAGATAACTTGCCGTGGGCAGGATCCGAACCTGCGACCTTCGAATGACGCGTTCAATTCTCTACTACTGAGCTACCACGACAGCTATCCCCCCAGGCACATTATTGGGTTAATCTGTGAATTAAACGCGGGAGTGTCAGTCGGCGCCACCAGTAGCCATGGCGGTGAGTGTAGCACACTCTTATGAGCCTATTTGGCGTCACGTAGCACGTGAACTTATTTCGAGTGGGCAGATGACCAATAGTCCTTCGTATACAATCTATAGGAACTAAGCCTGCCAGTACGAGACCCTCGTTAATGAATTAATGAAAGAAGAGTATACCTATGGGCTCGTTTTTCTGTGTTTTACAATATAATAAGGAGAACTATCAGACAATAATGCTAAGGAAAGCATAGAGGAAGATATCAGACCGAATTGTAATGTAAATATGAAGAAACGTGGGTGAAAAGATAACTTGCCGGGGGCAGGATCCGAACCTGCGACCTTCGAATGACGAGTTCAATTCTCTACCACTGAGCTACCACGACAGCTATCCCCCAGGCACATTATTGGGTTAATCTGTGAATTAAACGCGGGAGTGTCAGTCGGCGCCACCAGTAGCCATGGCGGTGAGTGTAGCACACTTTTATGAGCCTATTTGGCGTCACGTAGCACGTGAACTTATTCCGAGTGGTCAGCTGACCAATAGTCCCTCGTATACAACCTATAGGCACTAAGTCTGCCAGTACGAGACCCTCATTAATGAATTAAGGAAAGAAGTGTATACTTAAGGGCTCATTTTTCTGTGTTTTACACAATAATAATGAGACCTAAAAGACAATAATGCCAAGGAAAGTGTAGAGGAAGATATTAGACCAAATAGTATTATAAATATGAAGAAAAGTGGGTGAAAAAATACCTTGCCGAGGGCAGGATCCGAACCTGCGAACTTCGAGTGACGCGTTCGATGCTCTACCACTGAGCTACCACGACAGCTATACCCCCAGCCACTTTATTGGGTTTATATGTGAATTAAACGTGGGAGTGTCAGTCAGCGCCACCAGTAGCCTTGGCAGCGAGTGTAGCACACTCTTATGAGCCCATTTGGCGTCACGTAGAACGTGAACTTATTACTAGTGGTCAGCTGACCAATAATCCTTCGTATACAATCTATAGGAACAAAGTCTGCCAGTACGAGACCTTCCTTAATGAATTAATGAAAGAAGAGTATACTTATAGGCTCATTTTTCTGTGTTTTACAATATAATAATGAGATCTATCAGACAATAATGCCAAGGAAAGTTTAGAGGAAGATATCAGACCGAATTGTAATAAAATATGAAGAAACGTGGGTGAAAAGATAACTTGCCGTGGGCAGGATCCGAACCTGCGACCTTCGAATGACGAGTTCGATGCTCTACCACTAAGCTACCACGACAGCTATACCCCGAGCCACTTTTTTGGGTTTATATGTGAATTAAACGTGGGGGTGTCAGTCGGCGCCACAAGTAGCCATGGCGGCGAATCTAGCACAATCTTTGAGCCTATTTGGTGTCACGTAGCACGTGAACTTATCACGAGTAGGCAGCTTACCAATAGTCCCCCGTATACAACCTAAAGGCACTATGTCTGCCAGTACGAGCCCCTCATTATGAAATAAGATAATAGGTGTATAGTCAAGGGCTCGTTTTTCTGTGTTTTACACAATAATAATGAGATCTAACCGACAATAATGCAAAGGAAAGTATGGAGGAAGATATAACCCGAATTGTAATATAAACTTGAAGAAAAGTGGCTGAAAAGGCAACTTGCCGTGGGCAGGATCCAAACCTGCGACCTTCGAATGACGCGTTCGATGCTCGACCACTGAGCTACCACGACAGCTATCCCCCCAGACGCATTGTTGGGTTTATATGTGAATTTAACGCGGGAGTGTCAGTCAGCGCCACCAGTAGCCATGGCGGCGAGTTTACCACACACTTATGAGCCTATTTGGCATCACGTAGCACGCGAACTTATTAGGTAGGCATTTGACCAATAGTCTCTCGTAAATAACCTAAACGCACTAAGTCTTCCAGTACGAGACCCTCGTTAATGAATTAAGGAAAGAAGTGTATACTTAAGGGCTCGTTTTTCTGTGTTTTACACAATAATCAAGAGATCTAACAGGCAATAATGCCAAGGAATGTATAGAGGAAGATATTAGACCAAATGGTAATGCAAATATGAAGAAAAGTGTGTGAAAAGATAACTTGCCGCGGGCAGGATCCAAACCTTCGATCTTCGAATGACGGGTTCGATGCTCTACCACTAAGCTACCACGACAGCTATCGCCCGAGCCACATTATTGGGTTTATATGTGAATTAAACGTGGGAGTGTCAGTCAGCGCCACCAGTAGCCATGGCGGTGAGTGTAGCACATTCTTATGAGCTTATTTGGCGTCACGTAGCACGTGAACTTTTTACGAGTTGGCAGCTGACCAATAGTCGCTCGTATACAACCTAAATGCACTAAGCCTGCTACTAAGAGACCCTCGTTATTGAAATAATGAAAGAAGTGTATACATAAGGGCTCATTTTTCTGTGTTTTACACAATAATAATGAGGCCTAACAGACAATAATGCCAAGGAAAGTGTACAGGAAGATATTAAACCAAATAGTATTATAAATATGAAAAAAAGTGGGTGAAAAAATAACTTGCCGAGGGCAGGATCTGAACCAGCGAGCTTCGAATGACACGTTCGATGCTCTGCCACTGAGCTACCATGACAGCTATCCCCCCCGCCAATTTATTGGGTTAACATGTGAATTAAACGCGGGAGTGTCAGTCGGCGCCACCAGTAGCCATGGCGGTGAGTGTAGCACACTCTTATGAGCCTATTTGGCGTCACGTAGCACGTGAACTTCTTACGAGTGGGCCACTGACCAATAGTTCCTCGTATACAACCTAAAGGCACTAAGTTCTACCAAGAGACCCTCGATAATGAATTAAGGAAAGAAGTGTATACTTAAGGGCTCATTTTTGTGTGTTTTAAACAACATTAATGAGACCTAACAAACAATAATGCCAAGGAAAGTGTAGAGGAAGATATAAGACCAAATAGTAATATAAATATGAAGAAAATTGGGCGAAAAATAACTTGCCGAGGGCAGGATCGAAACCTGCGACCTTCGAGTGACGCGTTCGATGCTCTACTACTGAGCTACGACGAGAGGTATACCCCCAGCCACTTTATTGGGTTTATATGTGAATTAAACATGGGAGTGTCAGTCAGCGCCTCCAGTAGCCTTGGCAGCGAGTGTAGCACACTCTTATGAGCCCATTTGGCATCACGTAGCACGTGAACTTATTACGAGTGGTCAGCTGACCAATAGTCCCTCGTATACAACCTATAGGCACTAAGTCTGCCAGTACGAGACCCTCATTAATGATTTAAGGAAAGAAGAGTATACTTATGGGCTCGTTTTTCTGTGTTTTACAATATAATAATGAGATCTATCAGACAATAATGCCAAGGAAAGTATAGAGGAAGATATCAGACCGAATTTAATGTAAATATGAAGAAACGTGGGTGAAAAGATAACTTGCCGTGGGCAGGATCCGAACCTGCGACCTTCGATTGACGCGTTCATTTCTCTACTACTGAGCTACCCCGACAGCTATCCCCCCAGGCACTATGTTCCGTTAATATGTGAATTAAACGCGGGAGCGTCAGTCGGCGCCACCAGTAGCCATGGCGGTGAGTGTAGCACACTCTTATGAGCCTATTTGGCGTCACGTAGCACGTGAACTTATTACGAGTGGTCAGCTGACCAATAGTCCCTCGTATACAACCTATAGGCACTAAGTCCGCCAGTTCGAGACCCTCATTAATGAATTAAGGAAAGAAGAGTATACTTATGGGCCCGTTTTTCTGTGTTTTACAATATAATAATGAGATCTATCAGACAATAATGCCAAGGAAAGTATAGAGGAAGATATCAGACCGAATTGTAATGTAAATATGAAGAAACGTGGGTGAAAAGATAACTTGCCGTGGGCAGGATCCGAACCGGCGACCTTCGAGTGACGCGTTCAATTCTCTACCACTGAGCTACAACGACAGCTATCTCCCCAGGCACATTATTGGGTTAATCTGTGAATTAAACGCGGGAGTGTCAGTCGGCGCCACCAGAAGCCATGGCGGTGAGTGTAGCACACTCTTATGAGCCTATTTGGCGTCACGTAGCACGTGAACTTATTACGAGTGGTCAGCTGACCAATAGTCCCTCGTATACAACCTATAGGCACTAAGTCTGCCAGTTCGAGACACTCATTAATGAATTAAGGAAAGAAGAGTATACTTACGGGCTCGTTTTTCTGTGTTTTACAATTTAATAATGAGATCTATCAGACAATAATGCCAAGGAAAGTATAGAGGAACATATCAGACCAAATTGTAATGTAAATATGAAGAAACGTGGGTGAAAAGATAACTTGCCGTGGGATGCATCCGAACCTGCGACCTTCGATTGACGCGTTCATTTCTCTACTACTGAGCTACCCCGACAGCTATCCCCCAGGCACTATGTTCCGTTAATATGTGAATTAAACGCGGGAGCGTCAGTCGGCGCCACCAGTAGCCATGGCGGTGAGTGTAGCACACTCTTATTAGCCCATTTGGCGTCACGTAGCACGTGAATTTATTACGAGTGGTTAGCTGACCAATAGTCCTTCGTATACAATCTATAGCAACTAAGTCTGCCAGTACGAGACCCTCGTTAATGAATTAATGAAAGAAGAGTAGACTTATGGGCTCGTTTTTCTGTGTTTTACAATATAATAATGAGATCTATCAGACAATAATGCCAAGGAAAGTATAGAGGAAGATATGAGACCGAATTGTAATAAAATATGAAGAAACGTGGGTGAAAAGATAACTTGCCGTGGGCAGGATTCGAACCTGCGACCTTCGAATGACAAGTTCGATGCTCTACCACTAAGCTACCACGACAGCTATACCCCGAGCCACTTTTTTGGGTTTATATGTGAATTAAACGTGGGGGTGTCAGTCGGCGCCACAAGTAGCCATGGCGGCGAATCTAGCACAATCTTATGAGCCTATTTCGTGTCACGTTGCACGTGAACTTATCACCAGTAGGCAGCTTACCAATAGTCCCCCGTATACAACCTAAAGGCACTATGTCTGCCAGTACGAGCCCCTCGTTAATGAATTAAGATAACAGGTGTATACTCAAGAGCTCGTTTTTCTGTGTTTTACACAATAATAATGAGATCTAACAGACAATAATGCAAAGGAAAGTATGGAGGAAGATATAACCCGAATTGTAATATAAACATGAAGAAAAGTGGCTGAAAAGGCAACTTGCCGTGGGCAGGATCCGAACCTGCGACCTTCGAATGACGCGTTCGATGCTCGACCACTGAGCTACCACGACAGCTATCCCCCCAGACGCATTATTGGGTTTATATGTGAATTAAACGCGGGAGTGTCAGTCAGCGCCACCAGTAGCCATGGCGGCGAGTTTACCACACTCTTATGAGCCTATTTGGCATCTCGTAGCACGTGAACTTATTACGAGTGGGCCACTGACCAATAGTTCCTCGTATACAACCTAAAGGCACTAAGTTCTACCAAGAGACCCTCGATAATGAATTAAGGAAAGAAGTGTATACTTAAGGGCTCATTTTTCTGTGTTTTAAACAATAATAATGAGACGTAACAAACAATAATGCCAAGGAAAGTGTAGAGGAAGATATTAGACCAAATAGTAATATAAGTATGAAGAAAAGTGGGCGAAAAAATAACTTGCCGAGGGCAGGATCCAAACCTGCGACCTTCGAGTGACGCGTTCGATGCTCTACTACTGAGCTGCGACGAGAGGTATACCCCCAGCCACTTTATTGGGTTTATATGTGAATTAAACGCGGGAGCGTCAGTCGGCGCCACCAGTAGCCATGGCGGTGAGTGTAGCACACTCTTATTAGCCCATTTGGTGTCACGTAGCACGTGAACTTATTACGAGTGGTCAGCTGACCAATGGTCCTTCGTATACAATCTATAGGAACTAAGTTTGCCAGTACGAGACCCTCGTTATTGAATTAATGAAAGAAGAGTAGACTTATGGGCTCGTTTTTCTGTGTTTTACAATATAATAATGAGATCTATCAGACGATAATGCCAAGGAAAGTATACAGGAAGATATCAGACCGAATTGTAATGCAAATATGAAGAAACGTGGGTGAAAAGATAACTTGCCGTGGGCAGGATCTGAACCTGGCACCTTCGAATGACGCGTTCAATTCTCTACCACTGAGCTACCATGACAGCTATCCCCCCAGGCACATTATTCCGTTAATATGTGGATTATACGCGGGAGTGTCAGTCGGCGCCACCAGTAGCCATGGCGGTGAGTGTAGCACACTCTTATGAGCCTATTTGGCGTCACGTAGCTCGTGAACTTATTACGAGTGGGCCACTGACCAATACTTCCTCGTATACAACCTAAAGGCACTAAGTCTGCCAGTACGAGACCCTCATTAATGAATTAAGGAAAGAAGAGTATACTTATGGGCTCGTTTTTCTGTGTTTTACAATATAATAATGAGAGCTATCAGACAATAATGTCAAGAAAAGTATAGAGGAAGATATCAGACCGAATTGTAATGTAAATATGAAGAAACGTGGGTGTAAAGATAACTCGCCGTGGGCAGGATCTGAACCTGCGACGTTCGAATGACGCGTTGGATGCTCTACCGCTGAGCTACCACGAGAGCTATACCCCCCGCCACTTTATTGGATCTATATGTGAAATAAACGTGAGAGTGTCAGGCAGCGCCACCAGTAGCCTTGGCAGCGAGTGTAGCACACTCTTATGAGCCCATTTGGCGTCACGTAGCACGTGAACTTATTACGAGTGGTCAGCTGACCAATGGTCCTTCGTATACAATCTATAGGAACTAAGTTTGCCAGTACGAGACCCTCGTTATTGAATTAATGAAAGAAGAGTAGACTCATGGGCTAGTTTTTTGTGTTTCACAATATAATATTGCGATCTATCAGACAATAATGCCAAGGAAAGTATAGAGGAAGATATCAGACCGAATTGTAATGTAAATATGAAGAAACGTGGGTGAAAAGATAACTTGCCGTGGGATGGATCCGAACCTGTGACCTTCGATTGACGCGTTCATTTCTATACTACTGAGCTACCACGACAGCTATCCCCCCAGGCACTATGTTCCGTTAATATGTGAATTAAACGCGGGAGCGTCAGTCGGCGCCACCAGTAGCCATGGCGGTGAGTGCAGCACACTCTTATGAGCCTATTTGGCGTCACGTGTGTGAAAAGATAACTTGCCGTGGGATGGATCCGAACCTGTGACCTTCGATTGACGCGTTCATTTCTATACTACTGAGCTACCACGACAGCTATCCCCCCAGGCACTATGTTCCGTTAATATGTGAATTAAACGCGGGAGCGTCAGTCGGCGCCACCAGTAGCCATGGCGGTGAGTGTAGCACACTATTATGAGCCTATTTGGCGTCACGTAGCACGTGAACTTATTACGAGTGGTCAGCTGACCAATAGTCCCTCGTATACAACCTATAGGCACTAAGTCTGCCAGTTCGAGACCCTCATTAAGAATTAAGGAAAGAAGAGTATACTTATGGGCTCGTTTTTCTGTGTTTTACAATATAATAATGAGATCTATCAGACAATAATGCCAAGGAAAGTATAGAGGAAGATATCAGACCGAATTTAAATGTAAAAGAAAACGAAGATGGGCGAACAGGCTGGCTGCCCTAAGCTGGAGGGAGAAAGAAGACGACGACACTTCAATCATCAACCTGTTGGCCGCTCCGGCGCTTCTCTTCGCGACCAAAATAAACGGCCCCCTTCAGCCGTATACGTCCTGGTCCTCCTTGAGCGTAACAGATTGGTGGAGGTGCTGGGTAAGACAAGCCCAACGACGGGAGCTTCACTACCTGGACTACGCCGCAGCCGCCGCCTTGCCGGACTCCCGCCTGCGCCGATCGTAATGGCCCAAGATCAGCCATCTAACGTTTCAAGGCCAACTCCAATGGGTTCCGTGCCCTACTACCGAGTCCGGCCAACGTTCGGAGGAAAATCGGGAGAGGATGTCGACGCGTGGCTCGTCCAGTACAAGTGAGTCAGCAAGTCCAACGGCTGGGATGCCGCCGCTCAGCTCAGCAATGTGGTCTTTTGCCTTACGGATACTGCGCTCGTGTGGTACGAAAACCACGAAGACACACTGACGACGTGGGACGTTTTTGTTGCAGAGCTGAAAGCGTGTTTCGGCGACTCGAGCGTCAAAAGGAAGCGGGCAGAGCAGACATTGTCTCAACGCGCGCAGCTTCCAGGTGAGACATGTACCACGTAAATAGAGGATGTGCTGAAGCTCTGCAAGGTGGTCAATGATCAGATGTCAGAAGACGACAAAGTAGGGCATTTGCTGAAAGGCATAGCCGAAGATGTATATGATTTTCTCATCGGAAAAGAGCACCTCAGCTCGGTGTCCGACGTGATTCGGCATTGCCGAACTTTCGAACAGCTGAAAATGCGCAGGATTGCTCCAAAGTTCGGCCGGCTTACAAATGTTACAACGGTTTAGCATCAACACGAGCAGCTGCCCAGACCTGTCCTCGACGATTCGAAAGATTGTTCGCGAAGAACGTTTTCGCTATAGAGAACAGACGCATTCAGCAGTTGATCACCATTCTGTAAACGACCAACATTCGGTATATGTGCCACGTGAGGCTGTGACTGCACCGCCGCCTTCTACGACCCCTTGGCAATCGATGGTTTGTGCAGCAGCTATTGAGTACAGCGCACCCCCACAGCCAAGGAGAGCACCACGCTTGCCAGCTCCTCGCCATGACCGACGCCCTCAGCGTCCGCCTTCTTCGCGACGCCCGGTCTACCCCTATGATCTACGGAACGAACCGGCCCACTACGCCAGGGAAGACGATGTTCGATTCATCGACGAACAAAGAGAGTTGCGACCTCTCACAGTTTGCTATTCTTGTGGTGTACCAGGACATATTTCGCGATTTTGCAGCCGTCGACGTGTAGCCCCACGGTATGGCTACCTACCACACTTTGCACGGCCTTCCGAACGACTTCGCGATGACCCGCGAGCAACGTACTATGGCCCACCACAACACTTCACACGATCGTGTGATCGACCGTACGACGATCCTAAGGCAACACACCTGCTGCCTCGCGACGACTACTGGACACGCAGCTTCCGGAACCACTCCCCTACATCTGACAGGAGCTTGACGCCTCCACCGCCTTGTGTTCCCCGTTCTCCTTCACCACGGCGTCGCAACACGTTTCCTTTGCCACAGGAAAACTAGCAAGCGCGGCCGATGGAGGTGAGGTCACCGGAGACGTGCTAATATCAGAAATACCTCCTGTGTTGATGCTCAAGAACAAAGTACGTGTTTTTGTTGACGATGTGCCTGTGATGGCTTTGGTGGATACGGGGGCAACCATTCCGGTCATGAGTGCGTGTTTTAAAGATACCTTGGGGCAGAAGGTTTTAATTAAGTGGAATCAAGCTTCGAAGTTTTGCGAAGTGAGTGGTGAGGCACTGCATCCTGTTGGTGTGTGTAAAGCTGACGTGTTTCTCGTGTTTCTACAGCCCTTGCCACCTCCAAGCACGCCTTTCCAACAGGTGGGCACTGACCTCTTGGGCCCTTTTCCAAAGTCGGCTAAGGGCAATCGCTGGATAATCGTATGTGTCCATTACCTCACACGCTACTGCGAGACGGCGGCGATACCAACCGCAACTGCCAGCGACGTCTCTGTGTTCCTGCTGCAGCACGTTATCGTCCGACATGGTCCACCTCACGTGATCATCAGTGATCGTGGGTGACAATTTACGGCAGATATAGTAGAAGAGCTCCTTCGATTGAGTGAGTCCCGCCTTCGTCACTCGTCGCCATACCATCCGCAAACAAATGGGCTCACGGAGCGCACCAACCGAACAATTGTAAACATGCTCTCTATGTATGTGGAATCCGACCACAAGAACTGGGATGACGTACTACCATTTATAACGTACGCGTTCAACACCGCTAAGCACGAGACATCAGGCTATAGCCCCTTTTTCTTGATGTACGCACGACCGCCACGGCACACACTCGACACAGTTTTGCCATTCTCGGCGCACGAAAACCTCTCAGTCACCGAAATCCTCTGCCTTGCAGAAGAGGCGCGTCGTATTGCTTGTTTACGCACTTTGGCATCACAGGAAAAATCGAAGGCACACTATGACGTCCGCCACCGGCCTGTAACTTACCATCCAGGCGACTTAGTGTGGCTGTGGACTCCGGTACGAAGACGCGGGCTATGCCAAAAGTTCTTGGCCACATACGACGGACCATTTGTCGTTCTCGACAAAATCACGGAAGTCACATACACAATAGCTCGCCTCACGAGAAGTGGTAGAAGAGCCGTTAAAACCCAAGCAGTCCATGTCGCTCGACTGAAGTTGTACACACCAAGGTGAATCAGTTACCTCGCCCAGCGGGCTTCGTCTGCGAAGGGAGGAATGTTACGCATGCCTGGAAAGAAAACGAAGATGGGCGAACAGGCTGGCTGCCCGAAGCTGGAGGGAGAAAGAAGACGACGACACTGCAATCATCAACCTGTTGGCCGCTCCGGCGCTTCTCTTCGCGACCAAAATAAACGGCCCCCTTCAACCGTATACGTCCTGGTCCTCCTTGAGCGTAACAATATTATTCCCGACGAAACACCGTCACATTGCCGCAATTACTCATGCGTCTGAGCCTTTAAGTTCGTCAGCCTTCGACAATGCTATTGACGCAGACCTTCACCTCTCGCATCGCCGCCAACTTGTTGCTATCCTTAAAGGGCCACTCACCAGGCCCCATACCAAATTTTAGTTAGACAGTGGAAGTTGTTGGGTGTCCGATGAGGAACGCTTCACCGCAAAAATTTTTCGAATCGGATAATTAGGAGCGGAGAAAACATGTTTTTTGAAGCGGCGCGAAACGAGGGTAAGAGGAGACGAGCTCGAAACCCTTGCCGCTCCTCCGCGTAGCCTTCGCAAGCCAAACTTCTTCCCCACCCTCTCTGGCATCTGGCAGAGAGGTGACGTTCGCATGACGTGCCCTAACCCAGCCCCCGTGCACGCATGCGGCGTTGCTTTGTTGACCAGCGTTATTATGTGCTCTTCTGCCTGTTTCTGCGGGATTGTTTGGAAACGCTGGCTTAGACGTGATAGAGTAGTTGAGCACAATGAGTGCGAAAATGCGTAGGAGCGTTCCACGGTGGTCATCTGCTCAATGCGGTGACCACGGGAACCTGAACGCATGTGAAACGCTGGCACAATAGCCTCGCATCTCGCAGCATTTCATGGGAAAAAAATGTAAGAAAAACGTGCACGATTTTTCATTGTGTCTCAATAATAATTTCATGTTTTATTCATCTCTGAAAGCAACAAATACGTAAACTACGTGTGTTGTGTTAAATACTTTTCGCCATGTCACGTGGTATACTGTTGCCAACGTCAGAGCAGAGTCGTCTACGCAGAGGACCAACGTGACCGCAGTGCTGTGTACGTAGGGCCATTCTTAAGCCCACGTCATGCCCTCATTCTCTACGAGTGCGCCGGTAGAAGGGAGGGCAAGCAGCTTTCATCTTGAAATTTCACCCATTTTCACGGCGCGTAGCGTTGCAAATTTTGGCAGACGTTTTCATGAACGCCTCGTCTACGCATTGCGCTTGTCAGGTCAAAATTGTCAAACCTGGTGAGTGGCCCTTTAACAAGTTTCGCTCTTCCTTCGACTTTCAAGAACCTGCTTTGGGCTGCACCACGACTGTTACTCATACTATTGACACCAGCTCATATTCGTCTCTGCGACAGCGTCCTTACCGCGTTTCCGCCTAAGAGCGCCGCGTCATTATGGAGCAAGTAGATGACATGCTTAAACGTGGAGTCATACAGCCTTCTAAAAGCGCTTGGTCATCACCTGTGGTTCTTGAAAAGAAAAGAGATGGCACCGTTCAATTTTCCGTGGACTACCGCCGCTTAAACAAGATTACGAAGAAAGATGTCTACGCGCTACCACGAATAGACGATGCTCTTGACTGTTCACAAGGCGCCGAGTACTTTACATCCTTGGATCTGCGTCCTGGGTATTGGCAGGTGCCAATTGCTGAATGTGATTGGCCTAAAACAGCCTTTAAAACGCCGGATGGCCTATATGAGTTCAAAGTCATGCAATTTCGGCTCTGCAACGTACCTGCCACAATTGAGCGTATGATCGATACGATCTTCCGTGCCCATATGTGGAAAACTTGCTTATGTTCCTAGACGACATCGTAGTCTTTTCATCTGATTTCCCGACACATCTCGTTCGCCTCCACGAGATTATGACATGTCTAACTTCTGCGGGCCTACAACTTACCTCCAAGAAGTGCCACTTCGCAGCACGAAAACTAACCATCTTAGGACATGTCGTCACAAGAGACGGTGTTCTTCCGGATTCCGGTAAGTTTCGAGCTGTCGCTGACTTCCCGTTCCCACATCACTGAAAGCCCTAAGAAGTTTCGTTTGTCTCTACTCTTACTTTCGTCGCACCGTGCGCAACTTCGCGTCCATCCTCACACCTCTCATGAGTCTGCTTTCCAACAGCAAAGGTACATATATGAATGGTCACCTGCATGTGACGACGAATTTCGCCAGCTGCGCCGCCTGCTGACCTCACCACCTATTTTTCGTCACTACGACCCCGGTGCTGCCACAGAAGTTCCCACCGATGCAAGTGGCATTGGTCTTGGTGTAGTTTTGGCACAACGGAAAGGCACGCAAGCCGAATACGCAGTCGCCAATGCAAGTCGTGCTCTCAAGAAGGACGAATTGAATTACTCCATGACAGAGAAGGAGTGTTTGGCCATAATCTGGGCGTTGACGAAGTTTCACCCGTACCTTTACGGCCGTCCTTTCAACGTGGTCACACACCACCACGCTTTATGTTGGCTGTCCACCTTGAAAGATCCGTCCGGACGCCTGGGGCATTGGGCACTTCGATTGCAAGAATACGACATCCGTGTCGTATATCGGTCCGGTCGCAAGCATGCGAATGCCGATGCACTTTCGCGATCACCATTAACACCGGATGTGGCTTCCCTATCACCCCTTTTTACCACCTTGTCACCAATAGACACCACTGACATGCTTTCGGAGCAGCGTAAAGACCTATACCTTGCATTGTTACTCGACTACCTTACCAATCCGCCCATTGTCCTTTCCACGAGAGCGCTACGCTGACAAGCAGCCCACTTTTCCTTACGAGACAACATTCTGTGCCGCCGCAACTACATGCCTGGTGGTCGGAAGTGGCTCCTTGCTGTCTCAACTTATATGCGCTCTGACGTCTTTCATGCAGATCCCCCAAGTGCTCACGCAGATGTCAAAACCTACGAAAGGCTGCGCCAACGATATTACTGGCGAGGAATGTATCGATTTGTGCAGAAATACGTTCAGTCTTGCACCATTTGCCAACAGAACAAGACACCTCCGCAGCACCTTACTGGAAATGTTACAGCTGCTCCCATGCCCGGCTCGCCCATTCGACCGCGTGGGTATTGACCCCTATGGCCCCCTCCCATATAGTCGCTCTGGAAACCAGTAGATTATTGTCGGCGTCGATCGTCTGACACGCAACGCTAAGACTGCAGCTCTACCGGCAGCGGCCGCCCACGAAGTTTCACTTTTCATTCTGGGCAGCTTCATTCTCCGCCATGGGGCTCCACGGGAATTACTCAGTACTTCGCAATCTGGACGACAACTCCGTCACGGCAATCACAGATTATTTCAATCACTGCTTTGACACTGGCACCCTTCCAAGTTCCTGGAAGGATGCCAGGGTAATTTTCATTCCAAAGCAAAACAAACCAGTGAACACTTCCAATCTCAGGCCTATTTCACTAACCTCTTGTCTTGGTAAAACGCTTGAACACGTTATACTCAACCGTCTGAATAAATACATGGAAGACAACAATGTTTATCCACCAGAAATGGTGGGTTTTCGAAAATCTCTGTCATGTCAAGATGCCATGCTTCGACTGAAGCATGATATCATTACACCCAACAGCAGCCTAGATACGCAAGCAATCTTGAGTCTGGACATCCATGGAGCTTTCAACAATGTTGCTCATTCCGCCATCCTCCGCGAGCTTAATCTCATAGGGGTTGGCGCAAAGACATATAACTATATAGCTACTTTTTTAGCCAACCGTACCGCAACCATACACATAGGCGCAGATCAATCTCAGTCTTACGCTTTGGGAAGTTACGGCACGCCACAAGGGTCTGTGCTGTCACCGTTTCTTTTTAATGTCTCTATGATGCCGTTGGCGCAAGCATTGAGATCTATCCCTGACCTCAAGTTTTCACTCTACGCCGACGACATCACTCTTTGGATGACTGGCGGCTCCGATGGAGAGATTCAAGACACCCTGCAAGCTGCGGCAAATACGGTTGTGGCACTTACAGGGTCTATGAATCTTTCATGTTCCCCACAGAAATCTCAGCTACTTCTCCTACCATCTCACAGAGGGGGCGAAAAACACATATCCAATATACAGGTAATTCTAGATGACGTACCAGTTACTCGAGTGGATAGGATCCGCGTGCTCGGTTTACACATTCAAAGCAATCGGCTCAACACATACACACTAAAGACACTTCACACCACCGTTGATCATACCTTGCGACTTTTGGGTCGGGTCAGTAATAAACATGGCGGACTAAAGGAGGCCGAACTCCTCCGCTTGGTCCAAGCCTTCGTTATCAGTAAAATAACTTTTACAACGCCTTACCTACACTTTCTTAAATCAGAATCCGACCAGATAGACATCCTTTTACGCAAAGCGTATAAGTTCGCTTTAGGGGTGCCTATACGGACCTCCACTGAAAGGCTTATGCGTACTGGCACCTTCAACACCCTTGCTGAACTAGGAGAAGCCCATATTGCATCTCAGTATAACAGACTTTCTAACACCGTGACAGGCCGACACATTCTACAAACCCTTTCTGTCACTCCGGCATCCATCACTAAGGTCAAGTACACCATTCCACACCACATACACGAGAACCTATACATTCCACCACTTCCAAAAAACATGCACCCTGAGCACCAGAAACAGCGCAGGATGCAGCGCGCGAGGGCCCTCAAAAAACAATTCTCCTCCTCCAATGATGTGCTCTATGTTGACGCCGCCGATTACGGAAACAGGCATCATTATGCAATATCGGTAATCAACTCTCACGGCCAGGTCGCTGCGGCCGCCTCCGTTCTTGCTTCTTCTTCGGAGGAAGCGGAAGAGGCGGCCATAGCCCTGGCCCTGACAATACCTAGTTCATCCGTTATTATCAGTGACTCCAAAACAGCTATATATAATTTCGGAGCGGGCAGGGTTTCTAAGCCAGCCCTTTCCCTACTTTTGCATCATCCCCTTGATCGACTTGTAGCACTAATCTGGACTCCCGCGCATGCGGGCCTTGCCGGAAACGAGGCGGCTCATGCGAGTGCCCGAGGATTCACAGTCCGGGCACACGCATCCGATGTGTCGCAATTCGCTACGAATGAGGCGCCATTTACAGCGCGGGATCGCCTTATTTCATTCCACGATATTTGCACACACTACCGTTTAGAGCGATTAACCTTCCCGCCACTCACGCGCAAATCTTCACGCAGGTGCGAAATTCTGTGGCGACAGCTGCAGACTCGCACCTTTCTTTCGCCTTACCTCCTACACCGCATTCATCCATCCTGTTATCCTTCCCCCTCATGTAAATTTTGTGCCTCTTCCACAGCAGACTTGAACCACATCATGTGGCGCTGCCCTAAGCACCCTCTTCCCCCATTCCTGAAACGCCTAATTTCTAGTGAGGAGCAGTGGGAGGCTGCCTTGCGCAGCTCGAGGCCCGCTACCCAGGAGGCCATCCTGGAGTGGGCTGAGAGGGTAGAGGAGGACTACTTCAAGTAGTTCATCCCCACCACACCCTTTCCTGTTGCCCCCTTCCCTTTAACAAGGGATAAATAAAGTTGTTCATTCATTCAGTAATAGCAGCCGAGTGTTCCTGTCGGAGGTCATCTAAGCAATTCTCGCTGAATGCAACATTCCACTGGAAATCTACCGCATACCATTCACAGACGAATGGTCTCCCTGAACGGTTCAACCGCACACTTGGCGACATGCTGAGGATGTACACCTCCTTCGACCACACTAACTGGGACGCTGTATTACCTTTTGTTACCTTCGCTTACAACACCGTGACGCAAGCGACTTTCGGTTTTTCCCCGTTCTTTCTGTTGTACGGCCGTGAATCATCCCACCCACTTGACACTATACTTCCGTACCGCGCTGATGCATCGGAGTGTTCCCCGCTTTCGGAAGTCGCCAGATACGCCGAAGACTGCCGTCATTTGGCTAGGTCTATGACAAGTGAGGTTTAAGGTCTACAAAAAAACCCAACATGACGACGTTCATCTCATAGCGCCTACGTTTCGTACTGACTCCCTTGTGAGGCTTTGGGTGCCCCCGTACGTTCGTGGCCTTCCTTCTAAGCTTCTGACCCGGTACCATGGTCCATACCGTGTCATTGACGCAACCACACCGGCGAAATACTTCAGCGAGCCACTAACGCAATCACCGAATTCACGCCGTCGAGGACGCGAGACCATACACGTCGACCGTCTCAAGCCCTACTACGAACCCCTCATTGTGCCTACTCCCTGAGTCGCCAAGATGGCTACTCTTCACATCGGGGGTATTGTATTGAAGCATACGCACTAACGCGTATGCGCCTTCCAATGAGAACAAAAAACCGCGTGCTCTGATTGCGCGAGAACCTGTGCCGCCTTTTCCAGACTTGCCGTACGCCCATTTTCTGTCGCGACCTCGTTGCAACTCCCCTGTTTGAATAAACAACATCGCACAAGCAACGTTATCATCTGATCAAAAAAGAGAACGTTAAGCGCTTTTAGGCAACGTTGCTGACTGACATCTGGGTGATTTCATTCAATTTGGGGATAACATTCTGCGTTACATGGGAGTGCACTTCAAATACTGCAAAATCAAAACTGTCTGCATCGAATGACGACAGGCTAAGATGATGGTGAGGGGGAGTCGATAACAGTCGGCAATAACTTTTTCGTGACAAGGAAACATTACAGGACAGCCAAACTTATGCCTGCTGATTTCGGCTGGTTTCAGTGCAGCGGCACGTCACCTCGCGACGCGAACCATGTCAAGATGGATTTGTCATTGGTTCATCAGGACTGCTATGTCATACCAAATATCCGCCGTTTCGATAATGGTATCGATATCAAACTTAGTATGGCATAACATGATTGTATGAAGATATTGTTTCCCTACTCATAACATGGAATTCATGACGTAAGTCATTGATGTCATGATATACATTTCATGGTCCTGCAGCTCTTGCGGTGGTTTTGTTCGCATGACATGTTGCAAAAGTGGTATGGTATAACATTGCATGGTGAACACAAGCGACAGACCCTAACAAGAAAACTATGCCATGCGTGTCATGTAACAACATGACTACGTGCCACGCTCATGAAGTGCTCACGGCCGTGTCGTTAGCGTCACATATACCAAATTTGGTATTACATTACGTGAATTGATGACGAAGGTATTTGTCTGGTGCAAACAAGATAACCATAAGATGCGTGTCATGTAACAACATGACTACATGCCACACTCATGATGCGCTGGCGACCGTTTGCTAGCTTCACTCATACCAAATTCGGTATTACGCGACGTTAATGGATGACGAAGGCATAATACGGGTGCCAACATGAAAAACATGTGATGCGTGTCATGTAACAAAACGACTACATGCTAGGTTCATGATGCGCTCCCGGCAGTTTCGCCAGCTTCAGATGTATCAAACTCGGTAATAAGTGACACGAACAGACGACAGAAGTAAATGACACATCCAAACATGATATTCACGACATGCGTGTCTTGTAACAAGACTACATGCCACACTGATGATGCGCTCGCTGGTGTTTCGCTAGCTTCACGTATGCTAAATTTTGTATTACTTGACACCAATTGATGACGAAGGTATGTGGCCGGTGAAGACATGATAATCATGAGATGTGTGTCATGCTGGAACGTGGCTACATGCCACAGTCAAGCCACCAAGACCTTTCGACTTGACGCGGTGCGCGTTCTCACCGGCGTTCATTTCGTCGCGTGACGCCGGCGTTATCTCGCCATGCACCGGTCCTGCCGTATACACCCCGGCGCGCGTCGTGCTGCGTTTCTTTGATGCATGCGCGTTTCAGCGCGTCCAGCGTCCCTCCGTCAAGAAAAGAGGGAGACGCAGTGGTGTCTGTGTAAACAACGCCGACTAAATTTCAAGGTCGAAAGGCTGCCGCAGTGACGTCAGAGGGTGAGGGCGCCGTTACGCCGCGAACACGGCGGAAAGGCTGTGTTTCGTTCACGTTTTAGGAGAACCAACGCTCCCGCACTCGCAGCTGCTGCGGGTAGATTGGGCCGAATAAAAGATGTGGAAAAAAGTCTTATTGAGCACGCTCAGTTGGGCAACGGGGCCCTCAACCTCTGACGTCACTGCGGCAGCCTTTCGGCCTTGAAATTTAGTCGGCGTTGGTGTAACGCGTCAGCGCGAAATGCATCATGTCGCATTTCGCGCCGGTTGACTCCAGGCCGTGCTGACGGACGCTGGTCATGCCCGCCGTCAGACTCTATAGAGAGTGCTCGCGTTTTGCCAATGTAGCGTCGCGTTGACCAGCGTGCGTGCGTCCACGATACATTGCATACATTGGGCTCTTCACGATGCGCTAGTGGTGGTTTCGCAAGCTCTACTTACACCAAATTTGGAGTTACGTGACGTCAATGATGAACGAAGTATATGAGTGGTGCAAACGTGATAATCCTGACACGCACGTCTTGTAGGAACGTGGCAACATAACACGCTCATAGCGTGCTGGCGGCCCTTTAGATAGCCCCACATACACTAAATTAGGTGTCACTTAACAAGAATAGATGACGAATGTAAACGACACAACCAAACATGATGAGCATGGCATGGAAGTCACGTACGTCATCAGTTACCTCCTCCTCGTAACGTTGTGCTGATTTTGTTGTGACATATCAAGATTTCTCATTCGTGCTTCGCACATAATTGATTCCCTCTCTACGTGGGATCTGCCATTTTTTATTTCTTAGCTTGTCATCGACTATAGATTGTTCTCGTGAACTCACAGACTGTATATGATTTAATGAATAACCGTAGTATAAGTTCCCTCAGTTTTTGTTCGTCACGCATGATTTCCAGTTCTCATGTATATTTATTGTTAAGTAATCCAGGAAGCCATAGGCGGAACCATTGCGTCATCAATGAAGGTGATGAATGATGCTTTGAGGATGGTGAACAGTTGTTCCCGGTGGCCACGCTTTCTCTGTTGGTCGTGCGTTGTTTTGCAGCATTCTGGCTTTCATTTCAAAGCGCTGCACTTGCTGTGGACGTCATGTGACCCATTTTCTTGCGTTTTGGTTTTGTGGCGTTTCGTAGGTTTCTTTCTTCTTCTCTTCTATCTCCAAACCCTGGGTCATCAATCAGAAGCGGCAGCTTACTCTGAATAAATCAAACATAATGAACTGAAGTGCGTTCTTGAATTCAGTCGGCTAGAGCTCTGTGAAAAATTTAGACAGTGACTGTGCAGTGTTTGCATCATACCTGAAAATTTCTCCATATAACCGACAAAAATTGCTTCATATAACAACGTGATCAGTGTGGAATGAATAAATAGAGGAGCAAACACTTGAAAATTGCTCATGCACCTCACTCAAATTCGGTTCGGAAAAAGTAAGATTTTATGTCGAACACTCCAGAGGCCCCACGCAGAAGCTCCAGGTAGCCGGAGCGAAAACTTCACGAAAATGTTCCGGAGATTCCAGGTAATTACTCCGGCAAGGCGGAGTGAAAGGCTGTTAAAAAATGCTCCGGCAGCGCCACACAAGCTGTAAATTGAAAGGGTAAAATATTAGTGAAAAGCGCTATGGATATGCCACGCAATTGCCCAGGCCAGACGGAGTAAACACTCTGCTCCGGAGGTCAGGAGCTGAAATTCCTGCTAGAAGGGGGACGCTAGAGGACAAGCATTTTCCTCCCACCTCGGAGTAATTTTTTACAGGTCATTACGAAGCGCTGTGATGAAGTGCGCGGAACTTGAAGTGCGCGCCGTCAAGCAAGTTGTACATCAAAGAACCTGGCACGGGCGTTAACGAACAAGCAATAAATGACTGAAGTGCCAATTCAGCGCAGCTATTCTTCAAAGCACGTGCGATGAGAGAGAAAAGAAAGAAAAGTAGCCTCGGCGGCCGGAGGAACACGAGCCACGCATTAGGGTTGTCGAGTATCGCACCTGAGCCAAGGATCATACCTCCATTGTCCGGTTACCTGAAAGGCCACAGGACTACCTGGTTGCACTGACGTTCTCGTGCCCGTAGACAAGCCGAACCCGTCAAACTTCGGGCTCGAGCTCAGACAAGGCTGTCCTGCCGAGATTTGATCTCGGAGCCAGTGCATCAAATGCGGCATCAGATGGTTGAGCATCCACTGGCAGCCGAGAAAAACTGCTTATCTTGTCATTCCTGTAGCTCCACAATGCTAACGCCAATCATGACGGCAACATCATCAGCCTCCGTGGTTCACGCCCAGGCTTCCCTCATCGACGCGGGTGAGATCCCACTCCTTATTCACGGAGCGGCAGGACTTCACAATTACGCAGTAAGCTATAGGATGTATATTTCTAGGTAACATTATCTGAGATGTAGTATCGGTTGTTTTCACTGGGGTTAAGCGCTCTCGAGCTATTGTTAATAAATGTTTGCCATCAACAAACTCGTTCTTCGAAAAGTGTCCTGAAGTGGCACCAGGGACCTCGCAAGTGCATAAAAAAACGTGCACGTTGTGTGAAGAAAAACCGCAATGTTACATTGGCATCAGCAGCAACTAGACGACGCCATTTGCAAACCCTTTTCGCGAGTCCGAGATATTTGGAATGATAAGTGCGGCAGAGTTAACCTTGGCGTTACCCTTAAGTTTAGAAGACGTAAAGTTCAAGACATGGGTCGGTGAACATGAAGCACGCGCTCGTGAGAAGTAGGCCGCCAAACGAGAAGAATGAGAGCGAGTGGTGACAGAACAGCCGGCACGTGAGTAACTGAAGCAGAGAACGCTTCTGCAAAAACTTCAGTTCGCAGAGATGTTAGAGGAGCAGTTAGTAACAGAGAAAACTGTAATATCGGTGGTCAGCTGCCAAAAAGAAATGTTCAGTCGGCGTGACTTATGCTCTCTCAGGGTGAAGGACCGGGAACATAGCATTTCTGTTGAGATAGATACAAAGCTAAAGCGTGACAGAGAGATGGGAAGCCAGGCAACTAGAATTAGTGGGATGGAACTGAATAATCATGTCAGGTAAAAGCCAGACAGATGCCATGACAAATTAATCAGAAAAGAACGCTCAACATTATTTGCAATTGATGTGGCTATCTGGAAAAGTGCAATCGAATGCACACTGACTTCATCATCACATACGCTGCGAGACAGCTTTGATGCACGTGCTAATCAAGGCACAGAGTCCTAAGTTATACAGACTGCAATAGGAAACCAGTCGGTTGTCGCACGCTGTCTAGCAAAGGTTGCGGTAGTGAATAGCCTGAGTTTTGTATAACACCCTGTAAACAAGCCCGCTCAAGATGTAGTGAGATTAATATCTCGGTGTAGCACAGAAGCGAGTTGCCCTAGAGAACTGGATTAGAGTGCAGAACACTAGCCGTAGGACTAAGAATCAAATCTCAAGTTCTGTACTATCTCTTTGTTGAAAGCAGCTGATGTTACACAGACGAAGGGGTTAGTAGTGTTGACGAGCCAACAGTACATACAGTTGAACCGATAGAAAAGGAGTTCGAAGATGGCCTTATTTCCCCAACTCAATGTTATTGGAACAGTGGGGAAGGAGACTTGTGCTTGTTGCGTCTTACATTGAACATGTCTTTTCTTCTATGACGCCTGGATAATTAGTGGCTTACGGGTCCAAGAAGGCATTCCTGCCATCTTTGAGACGCTGTGGTACTGGTGAATTCGGAGGTAACGCCTCCAACAGGATGGCAGATATTCCTACTCTGACACTAGCAAGTGCATGGTAGAGCACCTGAAAGTCCCCAGCTGTATGTACAGGCGAGCCTACTGCCGAAAAGTTTAAATGTGAATAATTTCTGAGCAAACTTCGGTGATTTTGCATCTATCTATCTATCTATCTATCTATCTATCTATCTATCTATCTATCTATCTATCTATCTATCTATCTATCTATCTATCTATCTATCTATCTATCTATCTATCTGCTTACGACTTTTATCCCTCCTGGCTGTTCCGATGAAGGAATCTATACCTAAATTGTTGAGAAACAACATGACTTTATGACGAGCATAAGTGACTAGTCATAACACAAAAATCATGACACGTATGTATTGAAAGTCATGATTTACATATAATGGTATCGGTACTCCTGCGGTGGTTTTGCTCACAAGGCATATATAACAAAAATAGTATGCTATGACATGACTGCTTGGCGAACATAAGTGACAGGCCCTAACGTGGAAACGATGACATGCAAGTCTTTTCAGTTGTGACTACACGCCGCGATCATGGTGCGCTTGCGGTCGTTTTGCTAGCTTCACATATATCGAATTTCGCATTACAGGGCGTGAATGGATTACGAAGGTATAGGACTGGTGCAAACATGATAATCTTGGTATGCATGTCATCTAAAAACTTGACTACATTACACGCTCATCCCTGTCAGAAAAATTGCATTGGTGGATACCGGAAAACATGGTGGGCGTAGTGGAAATAATAGTGGGTATGGTGGAAATTATGATGGATATGGTGGGGCGTAGTGGAAAATAAGGTGAATATGCCGGGGCATACTGAGTGGTATGGTGTACAGATGATAGGTAAAGTGGAAATGATGGTGGAAAGCAGAGGCTAGATAGTGGGCAATAATGGAACACTCTGCCCACTATTGCGATAATGCTGGGAAGCCCTAAGCATATGGTGGGTGGTGCTTAATATGGTGGGCCACATGATGTACCAAGCCGAGAAACTCTTCCCACCATTGCGATAATGCTGGGAAGCACTAAGCAGATGATGGGTGCTGCTTGTTATGGTGGGCCACATGGTGTACCAAGCTGAGAAGCTCTGCCCACCATTTCAATAATGCTGGGAAGCAGTAAGCAGATGATGGGTGGGCTTATAATGGCGGGCAATTTATATAGTGTACCAAGGTGGGATCTGTACACTACATGTTCTACCACCATGATTTCCACCAAAGGTTAGGCCTACCGACCGAGCCTGTACAATTGTGTTATCCGGGCTTTCGGGTTTTAGAATACACAATTCCGACGATTAATAATGACAATACAGCGCAGCCATGGTATCAATTAACCTAAATGAAGCATTCTTCATTGTGTACTGTGTCCGCTCAAGAAGCAACAAACATCAATGCGACGCGATTCAAGCACTCCCAGAGAACGTACGTCTCTTCTTACCGACAGCCGCCGGTCGCACTCGCCGGCTCTTCTCTAGCTTTTGTGGGAGAACTCTGACGTGGCAATTCGTATGATTGGGGAACCAATATGATAGCGTAATGTTTCCGACACACTGCATTAGTTTTGGCCAAGGCGTTATGTAGTTGTTGCTTTAGCGAAAGAGCTACAGCATTGCGCTGGCACGACCGCCCTCTGTATTGCGCGAAAAGCATCCCAATACTCAATCAAATAAATTAGGCGGGCGTATCTATGGAATGAGCCTAGAAGCTTCATAAAGCTGAGCAGATGTCGCCCTTTAGAACGAGCGCGAAACGGATATTAAACTTGGCAGTCCCTGCCGGTAAACTGTTGCTGCTCCCCAGTCCACTTGGTTTTTTTTTCTTGCAGTTGTGAATTGTAAAAAAAAGCACTGGTGCCATTAACACAGTGGCAATTGTTATGGCAGCAGTTGCTTGTGTTTAATAAATGTGCAATTTTTAGTAGCAGGTGCAGATCTCGTCTATGTCGTGTACACGACAAACATAACTTAAGTTGAACCGTAAGTTTGTATGCCAACTAAGTATTTAACACACAAAAAAACGTCGTGTTGGTGTGGCGCAGTACATTCTGCTTCTGGACGCCGGTTGGTGCAGACGCAGGATGGAAAGCTCATCCCGAGCAGCGGCAGCGGCTGACGCCGGCCGCGGTACAGCGTCTCCCCTCGTTCCAAAGTACTACAGGATTATTCTGCCTTCGTTGCCATCAGGTGAAGCGATGCGTCGAGCAGCAGCGCTATACTGCGACGTCAGCGGCCGACCGTACCGCATCGACGACTTCAGGAAACCTCTCAAAGATTTAGGCGTCATACAGCAAGTAAGCGGTATCGGAGCATATCAGATGTCGCACATGTGGCTATTGAACATGAAGACCGTGGAAGCAAAGAAAGCGCTGACAGACGCAGGCGTTAATTCTCAAAGTTAAATACCGGGTATGTCTCGTTATTGACATGACTTGACAAGAGGTTAAAATGAAATTGCACTGGCTAGCGTTCGATGATACAAAAGACGCTATTAGACGTGCCTTCTATGAATACGGCGACGTCAAGGAGGTGACCGATTACCGATGGAGAGTCGAGAATTTTGAAGGTGTTGAATCGACCACTCGTGTAATACGCATGCAACTACGAGATGGCGTTTCTGTGGATTAACTGCCCCATCAGGTGCGTATTGGCAGCAGTACGGTACTGGTCGTGGTGCCGGGAAGACCGCCTTTGTGCTTGCGGTGCCGAAGCACGGAGCATATGCGACGCGAGTGTAAGGTCCCAAGGTGAAGCGAATGCCACTCTTTCGGTCATGAGCAGGACGAGAGCAACCGTTCATACGCACGAGCTGCACGGTGACGACCAGAGACTCAACAAAGTGAACTTCTCATGGATGAGGAGGAATCTGAAGAAGCGTGTTTGCCTGCGACACCACAGAAGCAGACGACGTCGGACGACACGCCGGTGCTGAAGAAAAGCAAGCAAGTTTCTTCAGCCCTGAACACGAACGCCGGGCGGAAGATGGGAAGTCAAGCGGCCCCAACGACTAGCGAACAGACGCGTCCTGCGCCTGCGATGCACGCCGCGTCACAGCTGCAAGCAACGCGCCCTGAAACGCCGGCGTCCCAGGCCAATGCTGCTTCGACTCCTCTGAACTCGGCTTCACAGCACTCTTTGGCGAACAAAACACACGACAATGAGGATTTGCTTGTGACCTGGATATTATAAGCATAGAATTAGAATCGGCGTCTGCAAAACGCCGTCGCGGTTCAGACGAGGGTGCTCAAGTAGACGAAACGCAAGTAAAGTGGAAGGTGCAGTGGAAGGTGGTCAGTGGAGGCAAGAAACGAAACGCTGCCCGACAACGGTCGTCGTCGCTCAAACGCGACGATGGCCGCTCAAACTAAAGGTGAACAACATGGATCCACCCTGGACGACGAGAGCCCAATAAGTAAACGTGCAGGGCTCTCGGTTTGGACCCGCTCACCGATCACGTCGCTGAGCGGGTTCGTGAAAGCAGCGACGCTTAAAGTACGAGGACTGGCTTCCAGAAAGAAACAGTCTCAGCTCTACAGACTAGCCATGGACCAAAACCTGGACATTATTGCAGTTCAGGAAACCAAAGTGGAGAGCGTGGACGCCACCGAGAGCCTACTGCAACGTTTCACCGAACGCTACACCGCCAGCGTCAGTCATGCAGTTGGTAGGTTGGCAGGGTGTGTGATCTTTGTGCGGAATAGTTTAGGTGCCAGTGTTCAAAACGTCACGTCTGACTCATCCGGAAGGTTTGTTGTATGTGATTTGACCTTCCTTTCTCTTAATTGGCGAGTGATTTGTTTATATGCACCTCTTAAAGTTGATGAACGGTGTGTAACATTCAACGAAATTTGTACTTATTGTGAATGCGATCGCATAGTCATCCTTATGGGAGATTTTAATTGTGTGATCAATGCCGATGATAAAACAAGTACATCCAATTTCAACGACTCAAGCACAGTCGCGTTAACGAATCTAATTTCTGACTTAGACCTTGAGGATGTTGCAGAGTGTGTTGGTAAAGGACCAACACTGTATACGCATTTCCAAGGCTCCAGTCATGCACGCCTAGATAGGGCCTACGTGTCACTGGATTTAATTCTCATTATCAGTGAGTACAATGTCCTCCCTATTTCATTTAGTGATCATTGCTTAGTATCATTTGTAATAGGTAAAAGAAATAGACGTAGACCAGTATTTAACTGGGACACGTGGAAGCTGAATTCTAATCTCTTGGAAGATGAAAAATTTATGGACAGTGTTCGAAAGGCGTTAATAAACATAGATAGTGGAGACCAAAAATACGGAGTGAAGTGGGAACAATTCAAACAGAATATAAAGTTGATAGCTATAGAACGCTCATGTGTAATAAAACACGGAAAAAGTGAAGAAGAAAGAACCCTACGCTTAAATCTCAAAGAACTGCTAGCAGAGGACAGCAAAACGCCAGGCTTATTGACAAATGATATAAGGTCAGTAAAGTGCAAATTGGAACAAATTGATGGGGAGAAGTATCGTGGCGCGCAAGTAAGGGCAAATGCAGAGAAAATGACTGTAGGAGAGAAACCGACCAAAAGAATGCTTGGTCTCGAAAAACGAAACGCTCAGCGGAATGTTATACATCAGATTGAATACATGGGTAACGTTACAAGTGAACAAAGATTTATAGAGGATGATTTGAACGAGTATTACACCACTTTATTTGATAAATGTAAAGTAAATGTAGATGAGTTCAAGAATGAATTTTTAAAATTAATGCCAAAGGTTGAGGACTGCAGGAAAGACAGCCTAGAATGTCCTATTTCTGAACCGGAAGTGACTAAAGCAATCATCGCCCTCCATTTGGGAAAGTCTCCAGGACCTAATGGCTTAACAGCCGCTTTTTATAAGGAATTCAAACACGAACTAGCACCGATCCTGGCAGCAGTTTTTAACGAAGCCTTAGACATAAAGACTCTGCCACCTTCTTTTCTGCTATCTCATACTATTTTAATTCCAAAAACTGAGGACGCAGTTAAATTACGTGAAGCGGAATCGTACAGGCCAATCAGTCTATCAAATATCGACTACAAGATTTTGATGAAAGTGCTAGCAAGGAGACTGCAGACAGTTATTAATAACATTGTAGGCGACCACCAGACATGTGGGAGTAAAAGGCGCACTATATTCACAAACATTCACAAGGCACGAAGTGTATTGGAGTGCTGCGATGCCACAAACGATCCCATCGCGATGATCCAGATTGATTTAGAAAAAGCATTTGACCGAGTACCGCACGAAATTTTTTTCTTTTGTTAGACAATGTCAATGTTGGCAAAGTAATTCGAGATACAGCTCGAATGGCATATACTGGATGTACAACTCGGCTAATCATCAACAAAGTTCTTGGAAAACGAAATAATGTCAGACGTTCTGTACGACAACGCTGCCCTTTGTCTTCCCTCCTATTTTCAATTTATATAGAGTCATTTTGCCAAAAAGTCATGAAAAGCAATAACATAGTGGGGTACAAACTACAAGAAGCTGAAGTACGGGTACTGGCATACGCAGATGATATAGCTGTGTTTTGTAAAGAATATGATAGTATCACTTAAACCATAAACATTCTGAACCTTTATTGTAATGCAAGTGGTAGTTTGGTAAACTGGAGCAAGTGCCTGGGTTTCTGGCACGGCAAATGGCCTGTGACTCCACAATTTGTGGCTGGTATTTCATGGACTACTACTCCGGTACGATACCTAGGTGTGCCATTAGAATAGTATTGTGACAGTGAATTGTACTGGCGGCATCAGGCCGTGGAGCTACGAGAAAAAGTTAAACAACTCAATGGTTTCCAGCTATCAATTTTTGCTAGAGCGACCTTTTGTAACGTATTTTTAGTCAGTAAGCTCTGGTATGTCCTTCAGGTAATGCATTGTTCACGTGTGAATCTACAGAAGCTTCATCGAATATTTGCTGTTTTCTTGTGGGGTTCTTCTTGGGAGCGAACAAGTAGAACTAACTTATTCAGACGGGTTGGCTCTGGAGGACTTGGTCTGTGTCATTTGTACCTTCGTCAGTTAGTTAATCGGTTTATGTTTTTCCGAAATAATCGAGACCCATTCATACGTACTGTTATACAGCTTAGGTTTGGAAGACGGTTGCCAGAATTTGTGGTAGCATCTGTTCACATGAAGGCAACTATTAGAGGTTTCCTAGATGAAGTTGTTGATTCATGTCTCTGTCTAAAAACGCGTTTTTCATTGGAATACCTCAGTACGGTTTCGCGTAAAAAGTTATACAAAAATTTAGTAGAAAGAGTTCTTCCTGTTCCCCTCTATAGAGCATTATACCGGGTAGGCCCAGGCCAAAATGTCTTAAGCCGTGTAAAAAAATGGAAGTATCACCTGGAGCGAAATCCTTTTTCTTTAAGTTGCACACAGGGACCTTGCCCGAGAAAACATGGGTGCAAGAAAAAGGCTTATTCGTTTCTTGGGGTGTTGATTGCCTTCTCTGCAAAAAGCCGGAAACAATTGAACATGTTTTCCTGGACGGCTGGGATGCAGTCTTTTGCTGGGATGTTCTCAAAGGACCTTGAAAAAGGATCTGCCTCTCGATGCCTATGGCATCAGATTTCTACCAGTATCAAACGAAGAAAGAATACCTTTCGACCTAGTTATGTTACTGGGCCTGCACGGTATATGGCAATCTACAATGGCGGTGCGCCATGCTGATGTTAATGCACGTTTGGTTAGGCAATATTTCTTTCAATCTGTCTGTTCGTTCGTGGAATCACAAAAGGTTCAACAAGAGGTGCCCGAATGGCTTCATCAAGTAGAAAGCCTTCTACAGATGAAGTAGTTTTAAAAAGCCTGTTAAATTTGATACTTTTTACTTCTTTTTTGTTTCACGTTTCTACTTTGTTTGATGTATATATGTTTGTGAATGTTGTATGTACACAGGCAATAAAGAAAGTAAAAAAAAAGGTGTGACGCAGTGGTTAGTGTCTCCGAATGGGAATCCGGAGGTTGCACGTTCGATCCTCCGTGGCACCTTGTTTTCTTTACGGGACGGGTGTTTTTTATACCGTTTTTATAGAATTCTTTTTTATTTTTTGTGGCGGCTTGTCACGGTGATTCTGACGCCATTTCGCGCTCAAGCGGTGCCGGCACTGCAGCACCCACCATATCCCACCATGCGCCATGGTGGGCGTTTCCCACCATTCACCCACTACATTAATCCACTATAATGGTGGGTGGTGGTTTACACCATGCCTACCATTCGTTTTTTTCCGATATGGATGATGCACTCATGGCCGCTTCGCTAGCTTCATATATAGTAAATTCGGTATTACGTGACTCTTCGAACGAGTAATGTAAACACCATGTCCAAACATGATAATCATGACACGCTTGTCTTCAAAAACATGACTACATGCTACGCTGATAGCGTTCTCGCGGCGATTTCATGGGCATCATATATACGAAACTTGGCATCACAAGAGGTCAGTAGACGACGAAGGCAAATGACACGTCCAAACATATTATTCATGAAATTCGTGTTATTTAAAACTTCACTGATAGATTGATATTTGTGGTTGTGGTGTACACGTATCCCGAAGGAGTACGGCCACCAGCGTGGGTCCGGTCTTAGCGAGCCGCAGGGCACGCGTTAACCGTCGCCGTGGCGGGAACACGATACTGCTCAACGTCGCAACACTTTATTGTGGCAACACCAAACGCAGTACAGCCCGTTGCAAATAGGCGCGGCGGGAAAGCAAATAGGCTTATCCACGCCACGGGCACAAAGTACTACACAGGGTGCCACGAGCACGTCTCCGCGGTAAAGGTGATCCACGGAGACACCGGGACAAAGGGCCCGGTTGCTCGAGCGAGGGCAAAGGCGCTCGCGTTGGCTTCGAAGGGAGACGGGTCGGCGTAGCTAGGCCACGCACTAGGACACCGTACTGCCCTTCGGCCGTGAGTACGCAGCGGGGCAACAAAAGGTGAGCGTTCGCATCGGGCGCGAGGCGCCGTCAGCGAAGTCCGACGAGCCCCGAGCGACGGGACTCGACGGACGGAAAAGAATGCGTGGCTCACCGTTTGAAGTCCCGGACTGTACTCGCTGCTCCCGACGCAGCGCGCGAAAACCTCTCGGGAGGCTCCCCGCGCGGCGCCACAGTCAACATCCGCTACCGGGTGAGGGAGTTAAACGTCACTCCGCCCTTCCCAGCGCGGCTGACGGCAAAGGAGGGCAGACATGTCGGGACATGAGAAAAGAGGCGGCAAAGCCCGCGCACAGGCAGCGGGCCAGCCTCAATTCCCACATCCCCCTCTCCTAAATTTGCCCTTTACCGGTCTGCAAAAGGCAGCCGGACGTCACCCATGCAGTTAAAATGACACTGCTATGAGCGACAGCTAACCTCAGTCCAGCCCTGCTACTGCTGCTTAAAAAAATATGATTACAAAGGAGAAACAAAAACATAAATAACAAAATAAACACACGACACTATAAAGATAACTGCGGAAGGGAGCACAGAAACGTGGCACTAGTGTTCGTGGTGCTGAAGGGGGATAGCGTCCACTGCGCGGAGGGGCGGAAAAGGCGTGACAGTGTCCGCTGGGTGCGATGCCCGAGTGCGAGGTCAGAGGTACCGGAAGGGGGGGGGGCTCACTGATGGCTCGTTGCTGGTCTTGATGAGCAGCGAGTCCGACGAACGCTGCCTCGGCTGTGCTTCCGAGGCCCCGCATTTCTGGCTCGATGATGAAGCTGGAACGTTGCGCGAAGGCGGGCCTCTCCAGTGCTCAGGGAGGCCGTCCCAAATTGGCTGCGAATGGCGTTGGCCGGCAGCATATAGCTGCTTTCCGCTGGCCTCGCGCAGGAGCCATGGTGGTAAAGGCAGCGGGGCTTCTTCGACGACGGCCGAGAGCAGAGCACAACCAGATGGTCTGACGTCAGTGGGTCAATGACCCCCCAGCACCTCCAGCGTCCGCATCGATGGGGGGGAAGCCATGACGCACTCTTCGCGGGCTCGCACTGAAGCGTCACGCACTTACACACGCACACACACCGCCGACGGCTGCGCGAGCGTAGGCGCAAAGCGTCCTTCGTCTCTCTCCCCCGGCAAGCACCGACACTCAAGGTCACACACAGCTCCCTTCGCGGTAGACGAAACGAACGCGGAAAAAAAAAGTAAAAACAGAGCAAAATGACACTCAAGATCTGGCAAAAAAAAACACAAAACGCAGATAACACTTAATAGTAGAAAAAGAAACATAAAATACACATGAACACTTGAAAAAAAAGAAACACTGGCAGCAGACACGGCGGGGTCAACTTCTTTACGAGAAAAGGCCGTAAAGAAGCTAACCTATACTGAGGCTAGACAGTAAACTGAGGGCCTTCGGTTGCGGAGAAGTCCGCCGTCCGGCGCGAAATCACAAAGGAGACCGCTTCCTCAGCTTATACCGGTGCGGGGTCCGAATGCGGTCCGCCGCTCCGGGTGTGCCCGTTGCTTGCGCGAAGTGCCGCAGGGCACTGGCGCAAGCTCGTCAGACCATGACAAAGGGCTTCAGGTCTGCGATGTGGGCACGGCTGAGTTTTCCCAAAGGGGATCTTTCAGCTAGTACGCGCCACGGACGCTCACTGACAATCGGTTCATAAGACCGGGCGGCTTTCCAACCCTTGGCTCAACCGTTTGTCAGACGTGGCAGGCACGGAATAGCGATAAAAACCACGCTTCGTGCCGGGCCAGGTCACAACATCGCTCAGTTTGCAAAAATTTTCGAGCCACTCAGGTGACCGGCCATGGATTCGTCGTGAGAGGATCGCAACAGTGCGGCTCTCAGACTTGGGCATAACCACCTTAAACGGGTCGCTGGACTCGTCGTCAGTGGCTATATATTTCAGCAGGAGCCCGTCATGGTCCAGCAAAATGAATCCGCCGGGGACTCAGCGACACACGCTGTTTCAGCCCCCTAATCGCGCCCGCCGCAGAACAAGCAGCGTAACGGCGCTCCGCGCCTCGTCAAGACGGTTTAACGGCGCCCGCCGCAAAGCAAGCAGCGTATACGGCGCTCCGTCCCTCCGAGACTCGAAACGGATCACTCTGCTGAGCCTTCAGTAGCTCTTCGCTGCCGAAAGCAATTCCCATTCTCCCAAATGGGGGAGTCTGGTATCGCGCCCACTCAGGACCGCAGCAACCGCCGCGTGAGTCGGCGTTACGGGTTCGCTCTCGGCCTCGTGGCCTTCGGAAAGCTCCCCCGCTCGGCCGCTTCGCGGTGCGCCGCTTACCTGGATAGCAGCCAAGGTTTGTCCGCATGGGGACTCAACCTTCTCGCCGAATGGCGGTGAAGCTGCTGTTTCGCCCCCGACGCTTGCATGTGCTAAGGCACCGCGAGCGGCCGTCGCACCGAAATCCAGGTTCTCGGCAGACAACAGGGGGCACGAGATAGCGCGTCAGCTACCACGTAGCGGTGTATTCACCACAAAAAGGGGTGACGACACAGGCGAGCGCCGAAGCGCGCCCGTCGATAGAGGCGGTGGCCTCTTGCTGCAACGCGGCATGCCACGAAGCAGACATGTTGCGACGAGCCCGAATCGCGCAGGCGAACTGACTCGCTAAGAGCAGTCAAAAGCTAGAGCTTTTGATACCGCGTTGGGCGCCAGTGTGGTGTACACGTATCCCGAAGGAGTACGGCCACCAGCGTGGGTCCGGTCTTAGCGAGCCGCAGGGCACGCGTCAACCGTCGCCGTGGCGGGAAACACGATACTGCTCAACGTCGCAACACTTTATTGTGGCAACACCAAACGCAGTACAGCCCGTTGCAAAAAGGCGCGGCGGGAAAGCAAGTAGGCTTATCCACGCCACGGGCACAAAGTACTACACAGGGGTGCCACGAGCACGTCTCCGCGGTAAAGGTAATCCACGGAGACACCGGGACAAAGGGGCCCAGTTGCTCGAGCGAGGGCAAAGGCGCTCGCGTTGGCTTCGAAGGGAGACGGGTCGGCGTAGCTAGGCCACGCACTAGGACACCGTACTGCCCTTCGGCCGTGAGTACGCAGCGGGGCAACAAAAGGTGAGCGTTCGCATCGGGCGCGAGGCGCCGTCAGCGAAGTCCGACGAGCCCCGAGCGACGGGACTCGATGGACGGAAAAGAATGCGTGGCTCACCGTTTGAAGTCCCGGACTGTACTCGCTGCTCCCGACGCAGCGCGCGAAAACCTCTCGGGAGGCTCCCCGCGCGGCGCCACAGTCAACATCCGCTACCGGGTGAGGGAGTTAAACGTCACTCCGCCCTTCCCAGCGCGGCTGACGGCAAAGGAGGGCAGACATGTCGGGACATGAGAAAAGAGGCGGCAAAGCCCGCGCACAGGCAGCGGGCCAGCCTCAATTCCCACATGGTTTAACGTCCAAAAACCACCACATTATTCTGAGAGACGCTGTAGTGGAGGGCTCTGGAAAGTTCATCCATCTGGGGTTCTTCGACGTGCCCCCAAACGGAGCACATGGGCTTACAACATTTCCGTCTCCCTCGGAATTGCAGCCGCCGCAGCCGGTATTTGATCCCGCGACCTGCTGGTCACCAGCCGAGTACCTTAGCCACTAGACCACCACAGCGGGGAATTTAAAGCTTTACTACATGAAATGTTGATAGCGTGCTCGCGGTCGTTTCGCTACCTTCACATATACCAAGTTTTCTATGAATAACCAAGGTATATGTTTGGTGCAAACATTATAATCATGACACGCATGTCATGCGAGAACGTCACTACATACCACGCTCATTATGCTCTCGATGCTCGTTCGCTAGCTTCACGTATTGCGTATTTGTTAATACGTGACGTGAATGGACTACGAAGGTGTATGTCCTGCGTGCCTCGTAAGAACATTGTTACAATCCATACTAATGAAGTCCCGTGGCCGTTTCGCTAGTTTGACATGTACCTAATTTGGTATTACGTGACGCGAACGAACGACGAACGTAAATGACACTTCCATGCATGATCTTCTTGATATGGAAGCCATGTACGGCATAATTTGCATACCTACCACTGCTGGTGCTGCAATTGCAAATGTTCGTGATGCCTTCGTTATGCAACTATAAACAACCTACTCGCGTCTTATCTAGATACGTTACAGCACATAACAATCCTAGTTGTGTTTTTGTTTTGTGTACTATGTCCGTCCACCAGGTAACGTCATCATCTTCATAGTTTGAAGCAAACGTGGAGTAAAATATGTTACGGGGAATGTATATACGTGAGAGAGTTCTTTTTTATAATAAAGAACGTGCAGCTTAGTGACCTACCCTGTAGTACTCCGGTTTCCCAGCCAAATGTTCGGGACAAATATTGTCCACTGAAACGCAGAATGTGCGATCAGTCAGATAACGTTCAATGATATTGAACATACTACCACGAATACCTACGTGCGATAGGTTTCTCAATATCTCAAACCTCTACCACGTATCATAGGCCTTCTCCATGTCAAGGGATACAGATAGCAAAAACTGGTTATCAAAAAAAGCTTCACGTATGCGTGCCTCAATCCATATGAGAGTATCGGTGGTGGATCGACATTTCCTAAACCCGCACTGGTATTGGTCTGCAGTTTGCACAAACAGAATCTACAAAGTGGAGTTGGCGGCAAATTAATCTGTTTGTCTAAGGCTTTACAGATGCCGGTTGTTTATCTTATGGGCATGTAGTTTGATGCAGGTGAGCGATTCTTACCCTGCTTTAAAATTGGATTTTTTTACAGCTTCCTTCCAAAAAGAGGGGATCACACCAGAAAAACCAGACAAAATTGTAAAGAGAAATAAGCGTTCTTTTGTGTTTCGAAGGGTAGTTCCTTGAGCATCTGGTACATTATGCAATGAGAACGCGGAGAAGATATGCTGCAGCAATTCATTGGTCTTTACGCATCTCCTAGGCTGAATGGGTCGTTGTATGCCTCAACTTTTTCCAGATTTTCTTTCTAGGAATGATGTGTCTACGTGTGCTTCGTACTTTGGGAAAGCGTCAGAACAGTGTGAGGAGCTCGATATATGTACAAATTGTGCACAAAAAAGTTAGCTTCATCCTCTAAGCTTTCTCAGAGAGTATTTAGTAATGGGAGAAAGTATGTTTCTTAGCTTTTAATTTGCTGGACGTTGTTTCACACTTTTCCCTCATCTGCGTAGGAGTTGATGCTCGTTATGAACTTGTCCAGCTCTTTCGTTTGGCTTGCCTGCCTTTGCCTGCGATTTGACCCACTTCAAATTTTCGAGATTCTCCGCTGTTGAAAAATTGGCACATCCCATGTACAGTGAGAATCGATGATATGCGAAACACGAATGAGGAAGGTTAATATGCTACTTTCAGATCACAACAACGTTAAGATTTGGAGGCAAATTATGTCATACATGACATCTCTGTCATGGTTATTATGTTTGCACCAGTGATATACCTTCGTTAACCATCGACGTCACGTAACACCGAATTTCGTATATGTGGAGCTAGCGGAACGGGCTCGAGTGCATCACGAAGGGCCCAGTATACTCCAACGTAACATTGACGCGCGCGCACGCTGGGTAGAGCGACGCAACGTTAGCAAAACGCGAGCACTCTATTGTGTCACGCCAAGAGCAACTGGCGCGACCAGCGTTCGTCATCGTGGCCCGACGGCATCCGGCGCGAAATGCGACATGCTGCATTTGGTGCCAACGCGTTACTCAGACAGCACTGCGTGTGCCTCTTTTCGAGACGAAGAACACCGGTCATGCTGAAACGCGCATGCGTCAAAGCAAGGCAGCCAGCGCCTGCGAGTATGTCACAGGACCGGCGCCTGGCGTGGCAACGCCAGCGGAACGTGACGAAACGAACGTTCATGCCACAGTCAGGGCGCCAATACACGTCAAAGTTTGGCACCTTGACTGTGGCATGCACTCATGTACTCACATGACACGCGTCTCATGCTTATCAAGTTTGCACCAGCCACACACCTTCGTCATCCCTTGACGTCACGTAATACGAAATTAGGCATTCGTGAAGCTAGCGAAACGGCCGCGAGCGCGCCATGAGCGTAGCATGTAGTCATGTTGCATGACACGCATCTCATGATTACCATGTTTGCACCAGTCTCACTGATTGATATGTGGGGCTTAACGTCCGAAAACTACCATATGATTTCGAGAGACGCCACTCCGATCTCATATATTTGTCATTCATTCACGTCCCGTAATACCAAATTTTGTGTAAGTGAAGCTAGTGAAACGGCTGCCAGCGCATCATTAGCGTGGTAAATGGTCATGTTGATGCATGACACACATCGCATGATTATCATGTCTGCAACAGTCACACACCTTCGTTATCCATTCACGTGCCGTAGTACCGATTTTCGTATATGTGACGCTAGCGAGATGGCGGAGAGCTCATCATGAGCGCGGCATGGAGTCATGTTGTTACATGAGACGCATGTCATGATTTTCATGTTAAAGTCTGTCACTTGTGTTTGCAATGCAACCATGTCATACCATACCAGTTTTGCAACAAGTCATGTTAACAAAACCTCCACAAGAGCAGCAAGACAAGAAATGTAAATTATGACATTCATGACATACATGTCATGATTTTCATGTTATCACTAGTGCGATATGGTCCTCATATAGTGATGTTATGCCATACAAAGTTTGGTATCGATACCATTATTCAAACGCCCAGGAGAACTAAAAGTCATAGGTGGCTAGATAGATGGATAGATAGATAGATAGATAGATAGATGGATAGATAGATAGATAGATAGATAGATGGATAGATAGATAGATAGATAGATAGATGAATAGATAGATTAGATAGATAGATAGGCAGATAGATAGAAAGATAGATAGATAGATAGATAGATGGATAGATAGATTAGATAGATAGATAGATAGGCAGATAGATAGAAAGATAGATAGACAGACAGATAGATAGATAGACAGATAGATAGATAGATAGATAGATAGATAGATAGATAGATACGCTCAAAGTTGCTGAAGTTCGCTAAGAAATGCTTCCCATTTAAAAGTCACAAAGCAACCCCCACACTTTGTTCTGATTCATGCGAGCTTCACCACAGGCATCGTCTTACCATGACACTCGTCATTTGAAACTCAGTTCGCTCATTTCAATGATGCACTTAGATCAAGAGTAAAAGCTGCAAATTAAATGACACCACCATCTGTGGTCCAAGCGGCTATCCCGGTCTATGTCGTGTGGGCAAGAGTTTATTACTGTTCTCAAAGAGCTGAGTGGACCCTCCATCTCGGAATCTGCAGAAATCGTTGACCTTTGTTCAGCGCATTCAGGATAATCGGAAAGTGCTCAATTCCATGAGGGCTGTTGAGAACATTTCCTTTATTATCGGCTAAAAGGGACTGTGATGAATTGATAAGATTTATGAGAAAATACGAATTGTTGCAAGGTCGAAATACGTAGACTTTTTTGTTATCAAGCGGCATAAGGTGGACGAATAAAGAAACTGTTCAATGAGACGTCCTCGAGCATCACAGCGGAAATTGCCCCAGTGAATATTGTGTGAGACAAAATTGCCTAACATTAAAGATTGTTCTGGGAGTTCATATATTAACGATTGCAGGTCGCGTCGGTTGAGCTCTTGGCGTGGTGGTATATAAAAGGAGCACAAGGTGATGAGTGGTAAAAAGTAGGGCTCGAATGGCCGCTGCCTCAAGGGCTCTCCAGAGCTTCACCTGCTGGCATGCCACACTTCAATCATCTATAACATCTTCTCCGTCAGATGATACGACATAATATTCGCGGTCTTTTTGCGAAATAATGTATTGGTGGAGAAAGTTTCTGTACTTGAGAGCAAGGTTTGTTTGTTGCACACACAGCACTTTTGGATTGAACTTACTGAGTGGTTCTCGGATGTCCTCTAGATTTCTGAGTAGTCATATAGCGTTCCACTGAATAATTTAATCCAGTAAGAATTGCAAAAAAGTACTGCATGCAGACAAGACTGAGATTGGCTCGTTTTACCAGGCATTTGTGAGGCCCTGTATTTGATGTTTTGTCTTTTAGTGATGGTAATTGTTGTTTCCTCTCTTACTCATCCGGGAATACTGCCGAAAGTTACGAGGTGTGAAAGTTTCTTGAACTCTTCCAGTTGTCATCTTTGTGGCCTTGTAGCCAGATCCAAGGATGTCTTTCATGCAGTTGGTCACAAGGAAAAGTGAGAATGATCTGGCTTATGTCGAGGATCATTCGCAGTGATGTACTCGATATTTTAGAAAAGTTTCAAGGCTTTGGCATTAAACCAGATATGATGCAATGGCGCGCACCCTATTAAGGGCTAGATAGGTCATGGGAGGGTTCAGTGGTCCCATGAAAAAGTGGCTTTTTCGGCAGCGACGCCTAACACCAACCATGAAGCCCAAAAAGCGGACGTTGCAGAACATGTGAAGAAGTCTGTACTACGGCAGCAGTACGCCATTGGTATGACCGAATGTGGTTTACTCTAGATAAGATAGCCACACATGGTTAACCTGGCCACCAGAAAACAATAAAGGAAATGAAAACGAGAAAAACAACATAGACTTAAAGAGGAAAAAAAGACGAATATGTAAAATGCACAGACCGGAAAAGCTTACTGTCGATTTCATGTGGGTGGGTCAGCCCAGGAGTGCCGTCTGGGTGAAGCTGGGGTTAAACGGGTATGTTTTCTCTGTTCGGGGGGCCTTGAAGGTCGAATTTCCTAGCGTTGGTTCAACCCCTAGGATTCCGTTTTCCCCTACACGGCTCAGCCACGTGCAGCTAGGCATAGAAGGTAGTCGAAACACCCCTGTTCGCTCGGGTCCGGGATGTCGCTACGAACCAAACGTCTGCCTGCGCAGACGCCCTTGCGGGGAATGACGTCTAGCAATATAGAATACACTGTATAGCGATGAGATGTGACACTAGGTACTTCAGTTTTTTAATAAGGTGGAACACCAGGCACTTCAATCACCTGAAGAAACCAAGTACATGAATCTGTGTACTCGTGAAAATACAAAATTGCATTCATTGTGACTTGCTATTGCCGCCACACGTATGATTCGGGACGTGAAGTATCGCCGACTGAATAGCGTATATTCTCTTAATTTCTGCTAAGACAATGAATAACCGTAATCACTAGCACAAGCACTTTATTACCTCAAAAGACGGCGTTCAATATCAGGACTGATTGGCATTAGATGGCCTCCAGTCGTCAATCTCACTATAGTATTGACATTTTATAATGCATACAAATAATTCGTAGGCCGATTTCAGTGTCCGCTTTTTTGGTTAAGGATTTGTCTACTGGTCAGCCAAGATCACTGATATATTTCACGTCAGCGCTCACCCAGTCATAGTCGCAGGAATACGTTTAGTCAAAAATGTTTATGTGAATAGTAATTCCATACACAAACTAACCCTGAGATCTCATTTATAGCACTCTAATATAAGGTCACGGTAATAAAATTAGTGCAAGTAACAGTGTAGCAAACAGCAGAACAGCTTCGATTGAGCAGTGCGAGTTCGTCGTCGTCTTTTCTTCCGACCGAATCCTTTGACACGCACAAGTAATGATGACACTAGCCACGTAACAGTCTGAAACCCACTACATGCTCGTGTCACTACTCCACTTCACGAAAAGCGCCGACTCGGTGCTTTCAAATGTATGAAGGCAAGCGCAAGTCTTCAGCGTGAGTAATACGGCTTTATCCTATCGGCGTTGACGATGTCCGGCTGGGCACCACGACGGGAGGACTGTATGTTGGGCTCTGCGATAACTTCGTAGTTGACATCACTGACGCGCTGAAGAACCTGGTAAGGACCGTAATAGCGACACAAGAGCTTCTCAGAGCGGCCACGTTGGCCTACGAAACTCCAGAGCCATACTTTTTCTCCGGTGTGGTGGGTGACTTCTCGGTGCCGAAGGTTGTACCTATGACCGTAGTGTTGTTGCTGAGAGTAACTGCGCAAGCGAGCTAGTTGTCGAGCTTCTTCGGCGCGCTGCGCATACTTGTCAGCATTTTTGGAGGTGGTCGTAAGTGTGTCAGGTTAGCATGGCGTCAAACATCGTAGTAACTTCGCGGCCGTGAAGCAGGCGGAAAGGTGTAAATCCTGTAGTTTCTTGCAGGGTGGTGTTATATGCGAAAGTTACGAAAGGGAGGACACTGTCCCAGTTCCTATGGTCTACGTCGACATACATGGAAATCATGTCCGTGAAGGTCTTATTGAGTCGTTATGTTAATCCATTAGCTTGTGGATGGTAAGCTGTTGTTCGGCGATATACGGTGCCGCTGAGTGTCATCACTTCTTCCAGTAGTTGGGCAGTGAAGGCCGTGCCTCTGTCTGTTAGAACCACGGCCGGTGCACCATGGCGGAGGACGACAGCATGTATGAAGAAATCCGCGACATTGCTTGCCGTACTTCGCTGGAGTGCTCGTGTTTGACAATAACAGTAAAATAGTCAGTCGCAGTTATTATCCAGCGATTCCCCGCTGAAAATTTTGGAAATGAACCTAGCAAGTCGATGTCAACTTGTTGAAATGGTTCTTGGGGTGGCTCCACAGAGCGTAAAAGACCAGCAGGTTTCATGGGTGTTTTGCGACGCTGACAGTCTCGGCAGGCTTTCGCGTAGTGGTTGATTGTACGGCACAGTTTGGGCCAGTAGTACGTGGGGCGGATACGTGCCAGAGTACACGTGAACCCTAAATGCCCGGAAGGTGGTTTGTCATGTTAGCCATAAGGATATCGTCTCGCCTCACAGATGGTACGGTCAGTAGGGTGGTTGAAGCGTTGGGATCGTTGCTCCGCTTGTACAAGACGTTTTCACGTAGGAAAAATGATGAAATCGTGCGCCTGAATGTTCGTGGTGGATGTTCAAGCTTTTCCTTGAGATAGTCGATGATCGGGCGAAGTTCTGTGTCATCACGCTGTTTTTGAGTCAAGTCGGAGGCTGTGACGGCCATGAGGAAAGTTTCGTCGTCAGTTTGGTCAGGACGAATCAACTCGACTGGGACACGTGATAGGCAGTCAGCATCGGTGTGCTTGCGTCCTGACTTGTAAACCACCATAACGTCAAATTCTTGTAAGCGGCGACTCCATTGAGCTAGGTGGCCTGAGGGGTCTTTGAGGTCTGCAAGCCAGCTCAAGGAATGGTAATTGGTGACTACTTTCAATGCTCGCCAGTACAAATACGGTCGAAGTTGGCTATGGCCCACACGACAGGTAGGTATTCCTTTTCTGTGGTGGAATAGTTCGTTTCAGGCGGTGATAACGTACGACTAGCGTAGGCGATCACTCGTTCGACCCCTTCCTGCCATTGCACAAGGATGACTCCGAGGCCGAAATTACTTGCATCTGTATGCATTTCAGTGTCGGCATTTTCGTCAAAATGACCCAAGATTAGAGGAGTCTCGAGGCGTCGTCGTAGCTCGCAAAAAGTTTCGCGTTGTTCTGGGGCCCATACAAAGGCGACGTTGTCTCTTATGAGTTGGTTTAAGGGTTCTGATATTTTGGAAAAGTTCAGAACGAAGCGATGATAGTACGCACAAAAGCCCAGAAAACGGCGTACGTCATGTTTGTTTGTCGGAGTTGGGAAGACAGCGACAGCCAGTGTTTCCTCGGGGTCTGGACGAATTCCGACACTGTTGACGATATGGCCGAGAAACTTGAGCTCCTGGTAGCCGAAGTGGCATTTTTCGGGCTTGAGCGACAGGTCAGCTGTTCGTAGCGCCTCAACTACTGCATGAAGATGCTGAAGGTGCTGCTCGAAAGTAGATGAAAAAAACGATGACGTCATCTAAATAGTCAAGACACGATTGCCACTTGAGATCGGACAAAACTTTGTCCATAATTTGTTGATAAGTCGCGGAAGTAGAGCACAGTTCAAAAGGCAACACCTTGAATTCGAAGAACCCGCCAAAAGTAATGAAGGCGGTCTTTTCCCGGTCACGCTCATCGACCTCAATTTGCCAGTAACCTCTGCATAGAACCATGGATGAAAAATATCGGATGTTTCTGACGCGGTTGAGTGAGTCATCGATGCGAGGAAGCGGATAAACGTCTTTCTCTGCACGGTGTTCAGTTTGTGATAATCAGCACAGAAACGCTATGTGCCGTCTTTCTTTATCACCAACATCACCGGTGATGCTCACCCTATTGAAAAAAAGTTTACCTTAGGAATGGTGGATTCCACCATCCCCAATTTTGGCGGATTATGGCGGTGGAAATGGTGGCACATAGTGTATGGTGGCGATGGTGGAGCGGATGGTGGATGGCGCGCTCCAGCCGCAACGCTGGAGCGCGAAGCAGCGTCAGAACCACCGTGACGAGCGGCCCCTCAAGAAATATTAAAAATAATTGTATAAAAAAGAATGTATCAAGCACCCGTGAAAAAAACGTGCGTCAGCATGGAATCGAACCCAGCACCTCCGAATTTGAACCTAGTACACAAACTACTGTGCCACGCCGGCAGATGGCGGTGCGGGTGTACTCACAAGTAGTGAACTCACAAAGTCACCATTTAACTTCAGTTTTGTTTGTCGTTTCCTTGGGAGGGACGAGATTTGCACCTGCTACTAAAATTCGCACATTTGATAAACACGAACAACAGCTGCCTATAACGATTCCCACTGCGATAATGGCAACAGCACTATGTTTTTGTTACAATGTACAACCGCAAGGAAAAAACAACTCAGTGGACTGAGGAGCAGGTAGAGTTTATCGGTGGTTACTGCCAAGTTTATTATCTGTTTCTCACTCATTCGAATGGCGATATCAGTTCAGGCTTTATGACGCTTCTATTCTCATTCGATAGATACGCCCACACAATTGATTTTGACGTTTTTCGCGCTACACACACCGCAGTCGTGCCAGCGCACCGCTGTTGCTCTGTCGCTAGGAACAGCTACATAACGGCTTATCGAAAACGAATGCAGTGCTCCAGAAACATTAGGCTATCATATTAGTTCAGTAAGCATACGAATTGACGTGTCTAAGTTCTCGCATAAGAACCAGCGAAGCACCGGCGAGTGCGACCGGCGGCTGTCGGTGAGGTGAGGCGTACCCTTGGTGGAAGTGCTGCAAGCGCGTCGCATCGATGCTTGTCGCTTCTTGCGTAGAAACCATACACATTGAAAAAAGGATTCATTTAGTGTAAATGATGCCACAGCTGTGCTGTATTGTCATTTTTACTCGCGAAAATTGTGTATTCTGAAACCCAGAAGCACCGATAACACTTGTACGGGCTAGGTCAGTATGACTAACCTTTGGTGGAAATTATGGTGGTAGAACAGAAGGGTGAAAGTCAAATTCACTGGGGCTCATCTCGACGCATGTCGAAAGTAAATGTTTATGCATATTCGCAGGCACTTTGTTAATTTAAAGGTACGGCTCAAACAATAGAGTGTGCAAGAAATACCAGAGTTGCGTTTCTAGCGTGGCGACATCAAGTGACTGCTGTGTTCTGCTCTAACATTGAAAGGAGCAATTGCGAACTGAAGCCCATTAATTTGTCGACAACTGCTCGCCGACGTAAAACATTTATTGTCATGTTCATAGTGACAACTCTAGTCTTCTAAATATCACAACAAAGAAACACATCGCGGATGTCCAACTGATGTAAGTACGTGCGCGAAATGTAAACAAACTCCCGGCCGCATATTCTATTCTACACAAAAATTGAAGCGGTGTTGACACCACAGTATTAAAAAAAGAACGTACTTGAAAGCATAATGAGCAGCGTTGGTTTCTTTTGACCGTAAACATATATCTCTGCGTATTCAAGAATGAAACACAACAAATAAGTGATTTTTATGTGCTTTTTATCATGCCACCATCATCCACCAAGCTTCCATCATGCCACCGTCATCCACCTTTCACCAATTAAACCTTCCACCAAACACGTTTTGCCTCGCCACCATGAGCCGACATTTTCTACCGTCACTATCATTGGCTTGCCACCACCACCACCACCATCTGCCACCATTTTTTTCACTCTAGCCGTCATCATCTGCCATTTTCCACCGTCACCACCATTGGCTCGCCACCACCACCATCATCTGTCACCACTTTTTCGACTTTGGCCGGAATCAGCCATTATGCCCTTTACAGTCTCCACCATATCTACTAACATTTCCACTATCTCCACTATTTTTTCCACCATATCCACCACCAGCCCAGGATTTTCAACAGGGCATGTGCTTGTAGATTGCTGAATGATGTCGTGAGCAAGCATTTGTTGTACTTGGTCGTGGATGGCGTCTCGTCCTCTGCGGGAAACTCGATAAGCATGTTGTCGAATAGGCCTTTCGCTGGGCTATGTTATGATTCTGTGCTTTGCGACGGGTGTCTGTTTGATTTTTGACACCGTGGCAAAGCAATCACTGAAGGAAAAACAGGAGGGAGCGAAGACTATCTTACTGTGAAGTCGACAGTGCGCAGCTCACATCAAGCTTAACTGGAGACTGTTTGTCGTCGCGAGGATCGGAGGAGAGTTGCGCGAGTGAGAAGCTGGCTTTCCAATTTCTTCGAAGTTAGCTATGACACACTGCCTCATGAAGGGCTGCTGTTCATTACTGAAATTCGTTAGTAGAATTTTCGCAGGCTCTTGCGTCAATACTATGAGACCATGGGCTACGTATACTTGAAGAGACGAGAGCATGGACACATTGCCTTCCACAACTCTGAGAGCCATTCGGTTGATGTCACTCAGCACGCTAACCAGAACACTGGAACGGGGCAGTACTGTCATTGAATCGTCGGATGCACGCAACGCCATCATACGCGATCCACAATCCTGAGAATGTTCGTTACGTGAAAACGTCACCAGCAATTCTCGGAGATTTATAATAAACCCATATTCTCGAAGGCAGTCAAATGCCAAGATGACCTGCCTGGAGCAATCCCGAAGTACGACGAATGTCCCGATGAAGGTCGAAGCGCCAATATGTACTCGGGCAGTGCACCTCCCAACCGGCGTCACTATATGACTACCCGTGGTACGGAGCTGCGAACCGTTCCATGGTGTCACCGCTTTTCGGAGAGCAGCTGCGAAGTCACCACTTATAACGGAGTAATCGGCTCCAGTACCGCGAGTGTGGTGGTCGAGCGATTGTCGACGCTTATAGAAATATTGGCGGAAATCACTGCGTCACGTTCAGAAACTTTCATGACAGAAATATCGGCGTCGCCAACGTGTCTTGACGGAGGATGTTTGTCAATTTGTTCAACAGCGGCCCTACCCCCAGAGGCCGCTGGCCTCAGTTTCCCTGGCGTGGGCCAGGACTTGGAGACCTCTTTTGTGCACCAGAGAGCGTGGCGTAATGACTAGGCGAGCCGAGGCGCCGAGGAGAAGGTGAGCGTGGCCGGTGGCTTTGTGCATGAGGAAACGGCTGCTGCACTGCTAGGTATTGCTGAATCTAGCGAGGACGCTCCCCGTTGCTGGGTCGACGCGCGTTAGGGTGAAACCCCCGAAGACCCATCCTGCGATATGCTGACTGGCGGTAAAGATTGCCCGCTTCACCTTAGTGGTAGCAAAGTGGCCTGTTGTCAGAGGTGCGCCATACGTCAGATTTACGGGTGACTTCACGCGGAACGTCATACTGGAAAATGATCTCGTAGTTATTTGCAGGTGCGAATTGACGGGGCGATGGTGAGAAAGTAGGGGATGGCCGGCGTCCTGTAAAAGGTTGAGGGCTCCTCAATGCTTCGGCGTAAGATAGAGCAGGAGCTTCCGCACGCATTGAGAGCAATGGTTGGGTTACATTCCTGAGTTCATTGCGAATAATGTCTCCCAGAATCGTCGCACTTGGGCGAGCAGAAGTGGGAGACTTTTTCGAGCTCCTCCCGGACCACGCTTCGCACAAGCTCGCGGAGTGCGGTTAAGTCCCGTCCACAGGTGAAAGGTGACACCGCGGCAACAGAAGCTTGGCGGTCGCACTGTAGAGAGGGTTGCTGAAGTGCCCGTTCTATGATAGTAGCTTCCGCGATGAACTCATCGATAGTGGCTGGGGGCTTGCGTATGATTCCTGCAAAAAGTTGGTCCTTGACGCCCCGCAGGAGGAGTCGACAATTTTTTTGTTTCATCCATCCCTGAGTCAGCGCGCTTAAACAAGCGTGACGTGTCTTCGACAAACATAGCCACGTTTTCATTTGGCTTCTGAACCCGGCTCTGCAGAGCCTGCTCAGCCTTTTCGTTTCTTTCGGGATTTCTGAACCCTGGCATAGCTGTCGCTGACATTCTTGCCAGGTGGTGATAGACGGCTCATGGTTCTTATACCAGATGCGAGCGTAGTCTCAAGTGCGAATTAGACGTACCGAAGCTTTTTGGTGTCGTTCCATTCGTTGGCGGCTGCGACTCGATTGAAGTGGAATAGCCAGTCATCTACGTCCTCGAATACATCACCATGAAATGGATTCGGGGTGCATGCTGTGTAGACGACGCTTGGGGAGATGCGAGTTGGTCTCTGTTGCTCTCTCCGATCTGACTTGCCGTTCTGGTGGTCATTCTTGCCGAGCTCAAGGAACCAAATTCAGGAGGTAGTCTTAGCAAGTGTAGGCCGAGGCGAACTGCGTGGTTTTTCTCCGGAATTGTTGAAATGGTGGCAGAAACTTGAAGTGGCTTGAGTTAAAACTAGCGAATTGGGATTGTACCCAGCACTACCACCAGTTTGTCACGGTAATTAAATCAGTGCAGGTAAAGAATAAAGAGCGGAACAAAGAGCAGTGCAGCAAAAAGCAGAACAGCTTGTTGTTGTTGTTTCCTGTGCAAATGACTCGTACCCAAAGGAGGGGATTGGCCGATTATAAGGTGAATTTGCCCGATACTCTTAGCATTGCGTCATTCCTACAAAACTTTTGTAATTAAATTTTGATTTGAAATGCCAATTGCAAGTTTGCAGAAAAAAATTAGGAAAATTATTGAGACCGTAATTTAGCAAGAAAATCGTTTTGTCGCAGTGATGTATTACTTACCGGCGAATAAAACATCCTTGTGGCTGAAACCCAGTGTAGAGGCTTCAAATAAAAGAAGATCAGGTTGTGATAATTGCAAGCCCAGTCTTTGAAAGGGTGGTGCTAGTATGCTTTGCCTGATTAAATGGAAATGGCGACAAGGTAATAAAAATAGACTGATCGTTTCCTATTGATTACAGTAAATGCACATAGGGAAATTCAATACACCTGATCTATGCAAGTAAAAGTTGAGGGAAGTAAAGCGGCAACAAAATTTTGTTATGACAACTTCCATCACCCTTGAATGAGACAGTTCACTGCGCCAGTGAAATAACAAGTGGTTGTACTCCGGAGCAGCCGTCAGTGCAGGTGCTGATGAATTTTGCCTGATTTTAAGTGTGGGAAATCGCGCCACCATAATGTGTACTGTATGATGGAAATTAAGAATGATGGGTGTCGAAAGCGATGCCTTCGCAAGAGAATTGGCTATTTCGTTTAACAACGAACATTTGTACCCTGGTGCCCAGAATAAATGAATACTTTGGAGATGACTGGGAGCCAATGATTTAAAAAGTTTCAGTATGGGTGTGCGACCGGATGTGGACAGAGAAGAGTACACTGATATTGAATCAGTTATGACTGCTACGACTCAAATGGAAATATTTACTTTTCGCAAAGCTAACATAATTGCCATGAATTCAACCAGAAAAACTGGAAGAAAATTTGGTAAGCGAAGTGAAAATGACCAATCAAGTACGGGGCAATATATTTCAACGCCTGATTTTTATCTTATTGTGATGCGTCCGTTGCAATAATGACATTTATTGGTAGAGTACCTAAATGGTGCTGCATCAAACCATTTAAAATGCCTGTAGGTAATAGCTTAGCGTGAGTTGGAAAGATATTATAGTAAACAATCTCTGGAGAAATTTGTTGCTCAGTTAAAGGAATCAGATCACGAACTTGTACATTTAGAGGCTCAAGTAACGATTGAAGAAATACTATTTGTGGTTTGTGAAATCTAGACCAATGCACAGAGAAGAATCGGTCAGTATTGAAAATAAAAATAATTTGTTCAGGATTAAACGGTGCTTCGTATAGTCGTAAAAAGGTCTGCACAGTAAGAATGTTAAAGCGACATAATAGGGTTGGTATTCGTGCTTCAAGGTGTAACAAAAAATTTGCAGTATACTTTTGAAGTACTAAGCAGAGCCCTAAAGCCTCTCTTATCAACAGCACGAGCAGCCGATGTTTGTAGGCTGGTGCACCAGAAAAAAGAACGCAGCCAAACTCTAACACAGGTCGGACATACATTTTATGTATAATCAAAAGTGCCTTCGATCTCATACCTGATCTGCAATTGCTCAACTTCCGCAATACGCCCATCGCGCGTACTGCTTTTGTCGCGGTATATTCAATGTGAGGGCGCCAATTGAGATGTTCGTTATTCATAACTGCAAGATATTTCAATAATTGTACTAGTGGGATATCTTGAAGCTTGTAATTAATAGATATGTGCGCGCGATCTTGGACAGGGAAAACGAGAATTACACATTTACTGGTATTCAGGTTCAACATTATTCCATCCGGCCAATGTTCTATTTCGTTTAGATATGCTTGCAAGATAGTGTAAAGACAGTGGAAGTCATGTGCCATAGCAATGAAAGCAATGTCATCGGCATAAACATAGGTTCTCACATCTGGCTGAACAGGGATGGTACTAAGCATATAATACAGGGAAAAGTACTGACCCCTGAGGTACACCTCGTGTTTGCTTGTGCTTACGGTAAGAGAAACTGCCTTGATAACAGTAGAATTCTCTTATACTTAAAATTCCATCGCCCATGCTACTATATAAGGTGGAAGTCCATGATTCCGTAAATGAATAATCAAGATAGAATACTCTACGCTATCATATGCTTCACATATGTCTAACGTTACTCAAGCCGCAAACTGCTTTTTGTGACGGGAAATATGAATATGACTTTCCAGATGTACATGTGCATGCCATATAGAAAATTCAGAGGCCGAATTCACAAAACTCACTTACGAAAAAATTTTCGTGCAAGAAAAATTTCGTTGCGTAAGTCGATTCAGGAAACAAAAAAACGTCTCAAGAGGCCATCGTTGTCACATCGGCCGCTGCAATAAAGCGCGCTGTGACTGCCCGGGAACATGTGGGCGATGGTGATGCAGTTGCTATATTTGCTTACGTCACCAAAAAGTGCACGTAAATGGATTCACGAAGCAAAATTGTGCGTAAAAACAGCGTGGCTGAGAGAAAATTCTAAGAGTGGTCCGGACCACTCTTAGGAACGATGTGGCTACTTAGAACCTCCCGCCGCGGCGGTATACTTTGGTGCCCTGGCTGGTTTTGAGTTAATTCACGCCCATGAAGGGCTGCCTGATGACTGCTGGTGCGTTTTTATTTCTTTCGGCGCTTTAAAGTTCGTGTGTTGTGTCACTTGTACGCAGTGGATGGTGTTGACAACCACCGTCGTCCAATAAGTTCGAAATCGCAGTAATTGAAGAATTCTATTGGGCATCAATGGCGTAAATTTATGCATGTAAAGATTTGTGATTGGATGAAAACCAATGTGATACGTGAATGGTCAGCGCATTCGAACGCGCCATGGCATACGATCAACCTTATTTGTCATGTTGTTGTGTCGCGCCCCATCTCATCCAATTAAAAGTGCGACTCCAGATCCTTGCCTCATTGGTGGAAATTACCACCAAAGAGGTTAATGGGAGCACAGTCCTTGCACGCTATTGGAAATAAAAATGAGAGGAACTTTTTAGTGAGTGGTTCGTAAAGCTTGTGCTATAGTGTACTTCCATTGGCTCTAACTGTCCAATGGATGCGATCTCTGAAATACAGTTGTCGATACACTTTGGGACGATGTGGAACTTTGTAAACCGAAGCGTATTACGGGTGTGCGTGAATGTGCATGGAACTACAAACAAATCACTCATTTTCACCTTCACTGTTTAGACACCGACATGGACCGTGATAATATGCCAAGCAGTCGGAATAAAATGACCCTAGTAACTTTGTATAACACCGGAAATATGCAAACCCTCACAATTTTGGAGCAAACCTTGGCTGAATTCATCCCTGCGATAATTACCAGCCATATAACTTGACGCACGAACATCATTCAAAGGTAGAGCGAGCCACTGACATGTATTTTGTGCGACGCAGCGACCACTTGACCTGAGAATAATAGCGTTGCGAAGACGAATCCCCTGTCACATACTCTGATCGAAGCAGACGACAAACGCGAGCAGACGACGGCATGGCCGACAGGCACAGCTTGTGATTGGTTGTGAAGCAATACCCTCTACATCAGCTCACTCCGTGACGTTGCCAAAACACTTCTTTCATCTGGCACGCCTGTCCTGTTCGTCATATCACCCTCCTCGCACATAGGAGAAAATTTTGTCACGCCGTGAAAATAGTGCAAGTCCTTTCTAAGAGCTCTCTTACATGCTGCGCAGTTGTCGAAAACAACATGGCGTCGTAAACAGCATATCGGTGGTTGCGACTTTCAGCAAACGCTTCTAGCATGAGTTACTTCAGCGTTCGACCGGCTGCGTTTTGATTACGGCAGCTCTTTCGCTGCGTGTAAGCAGTGCGGAAAGCTGCGGCAGTGCAATGGTGTACGGTGAAGCGCAGCGAAGCCTGTGCGTCGGTGGGGTTATCAAGCGGAGATTAGCGCCGCTGTATCGACGGCAACTAGCACTCGAGAAGCCTGCAATGTCTGTTTGTGTGCCGGTAACAGTTGGTTTGCTTGACTTTCCAGTCTCTATGTTGGGTGCTGTGCGACATTTTGAATTGACAGCGTTTTGGCACGTTATTAGAGTGACCCCAAGTACGCACGGAAACGTATGATCTACGCGCTGTGTTCGGTTCTTGCTTCGCCACTGGTTAGCCCGTACGTTTTTTTTTTTACTTGAGAGCAATCTAGTGTTTGGGAGTGAAACGATGTTCGTTGTGAAAAGTGGTGCTCTGTTGACGTTCCAAGACTTGTGAACAAGCTGTGGTTGTGTGACCGAAAATCGAAAGACAGCGTTAATAACTGTTTTGCCCTGCGAAGATGCGGTGGTGTAGCTTGGCGCTTTTGTTTGTTAACTCGTCACTTCTCCTTTTTTTGATAACCATAGTCCTAGCGCTGTGATGTGATCAACCAAAGCTGCGAGATGCTACAATCTGTTGTGGATCGTGTTACTTTGGAAGCGCACCCAAGCATGGTTCTTAACAGTAAAGTTTAGTGCTTGGGTATTATCCCACTGCCTGTCCGTCCTTCAACAGTCTACTTATCTACTGTGTAAGTGTATTTTTTTATATGTATACTTTGCTCGGACAGGTTTGTTCATGATGTAATGCAAGTGACTTATCATCTATGCAGCTCTACTCAGACTAGAAATAAAAGTATTTATTTTTATTTATATGTAGCTATAGCATGCATTTACTTATGTTTTTCTAGGTGCCTGTACAATTGTTCAGCCCTACAAAGGTACTGGTGTACTCTAATATTGAATCTGGCATATTAAAATAAATTGTTAGTGAAAGTGACAATGTGTTTACAACCAATATTACTATCCTCAGATGAACTGTGAAAACTCTGTGGGAATTTATTTACATTGTTTGAACTGTGTGAAGGCAAATATTGTTATGCTCTTTTATTGTGGTCCCTGTTTCATGCAAATGACACATAATTACTTTGCAGTGGCATAGTATTAGTTGTTATTTTACACATATGTGCTGAGCAACATCGCAGTTGAGGCCAGCAGCAAGACATACATGCAGTGCACTGGAGCATCACCTCACATAATGTACAGTCTTTGCCCACCAGTAAACTGAATATTTTTCAAGTAGACTAATAGACAACTGTATGGGAACTATGTTGATGTGCAAACTTTGAAGTCTTCTTGAGGAGTGTTTTTCATCATTTTTGTCCAAGTGAAGTAGCTACCCAAGGCCACAAGTGGTGGGAATGTGGTGGTTTTCTCTCTGCAAAACTACTCCTACCGGTTGCCTTAATGTTAGCATGGGGTGAATTGACGAACTGGAAAAATAATTGGTCTTTGTTTTCTTGGCCGAAAGAGTCACTTCCCCGTTGAGCCACCACGACGCGCCAGAATAGAAACCTTTAGCTAAGTAAAGTTGATTCTACTCTTGAGAAGTGTTTTTGGGAAACGAAATGGGTCCTATAGCTGTCAATATAAACACTGTTTGCACCAAGGAGCTTAGTAGCTTAAAATTGTATTATTCATGTATTGTCTAGAATTTCTTTGCGCTGTGCCAACTTTCAGCCGAAGTGTCCTAACATGCTTTGTTAGTGGGTTGTGGATGAGCCAAGCTATTTAAATAAACAGAGTGATATTGCAGACATGTACAAAATATTGATGCACAGCCCTTTTCTTTACCATGACATTGTCAAGGGCTTTATTCTTGTGTTTTTCATAAAAACTGCTTGTTACTGGGCAGCAGCGGAAACTATACATCAAGCTTTTGTGAGATGGTTTGACAAACACCGTGTTCAGACATAACAGTGCCGGTGGATTTCTCTCGTAAGTTACTTTCTGTAGTATATTCAAAACGAGTGTATTAGAACTGTTGTTTTATAGCCATTCATTTTAATATTTACACGTGAGTGTATGTATGCATGTATGTGTGTACATATCTATATATGTGTGTGTGCGTATATGTATGTATGTATGTATGTATGTATGTATGTATGTATGTATGTATGTATGTATGTATGTATGTATGTATGTATGTATGTATGTATGTATGTATGTATGTATGTATGTATGTATGTATGTATGTATGTATGTATGTATGTAGGTATGTATGTATGTATGTATCTTTTAAATGAGAATCCGTTTATCATTGGTGAGTAAGTTTGGTAGTGATTTGGCTGAATTTGTTTGTAGTTGTTTCTCTTCTGAGCCAATATACATTTCAATTTGTTTTGTACTGCATAAAAAAATGTAGCCTTACACAAAATATGTGTGTTCGAAGAAGTTGTTTCGTTTACCAACCTACAATCATGGGCAAGAAATTGGGTAAAATGGAACCAACCAGCGAAGATTAGTTTATATCATAGCTACTCTACATCCGATATCTTGTACACATTGCGTTGGTCGAATATGTCGATTTCAACATATCAATTTTAATCGGAATAAGCAAGCTATCATCCGTTGTTGTACATGTGTGTGATATTTATCCATATTGTAAAGCCGGTTGGCAATTACTATAATGTCATAAACCTAGTCAAGCTGAATACACGAATTTTGTCCATGCACCTTAAATCTGTACTGGAACTGTTGTTAATAAAAAATAAAATTCGGTTTAAAAATTTATTCTAGTAATCAAAAGCAGAGTATCTCTCTATGCCATAAGTCGAATTGCCATTGTTCTGTTCCATTCTGGACAATAGGGGACCATCTCAGCAGAACTCTATTACCTGCTATAGGTAATTTTTAACCATTGACAGCGACATTACACTGAAGCGCGGCATGACAGGTAGCGAGAGAGAAGACACAAACTAATCACTCTGTTTGCGTAAGCTCTAACTGTCCGTGCTCTTTGGTCTTGCTGCATGTTATGATGCCCACCAAATTAGCACAAAAGCATGTCGCTACAAAGGCAGTCAACTTGGCTGCAAGCAGTTAGCTCGCTGCATGTGTAGATTTTTTTCAAAACACCGTGACGACTTATCGCTGGTCGAATATCCAAACACGTGAAAAGTAATACACCAGGTATGACATTGGTATTTCAGCACTGGAAACTTTTATGTTAAGAGAGAATGGAGGAGAAAATTATGAACCCTGAATTGTGTAATTTAAAAAGGAGCACAGTACAGCGCTTTTGGGTAAAAAGGGGAGTGACAGAAGCAAGTGCGAAAGCCACCTGCTCAAAAAATTAGTACACGCCACCACGCATAATGTCAGGCCGGGCAACCTCTTGAAAAAAAAGTTGTCGGTGACTCTTCGAATCGAACCAAGTACCTCCTAGATTGTAGTTGAGCGCTGTAACCGCTCGTCCACTGCAACAGTGCTTGTATCGCCCTATTGCTGATATATCGTCATTCCTTCGAATGACGCCAAACGCAAAAACGTCCGGTGAAACATTGTCAAAAATTGAAAAAATAGTTAGAATGCGTTGGCCCAAGGTTACTAGAAGATAGAAACCGCCACGTGTGACTGTATAACCGTGCACTATTTATTCTTGTACATTACTCTCATGATGCTGGGACAGCCGGCTTTAACGTAGGCTGCCTTCTCATAGTTTGCCAATTATAAATAAGAAAATAAAAATATATAGTGACCTGTGACGACGCTAATCAACTATTATGAGTTTACTGTCACTAGTGTTACTTTCACTAGATGAATGCTCAGTTTGTTTCCATTATCGTTATTTAAAAAAATTTGGCTCATTAACTCAACTCTCCTAATTAGCATTATATCCTCACATCTAAAAACAGTCACACTCCATCTCGCTTTCTGAGTGGCTGTCACTCCCATATAACGCCTACTCCACTTTTTCATGCTCTCCTAGCATCTGACGCTGCTTTGCGGAAACTTTCCCTGACGTCTGCTGGACCAGAAATTTGTCTTTATTATTTATCGATTTCAAGCTTTCGCGAAGCCGAAACGAGACTCTCTCTCTCTCTCTTTCTTTTCGTCCTTTTTGCACGTGTGATAACGTCTCTCGACTTTAAGACTCGCATACACGCCCCTTGCTTTGTTTGCTCACTCAAACAACGCTGGACGAAATATTTGCACCGTGTTTTGTGAAAAGCATCAGCACTGAGACATCTCCCAACGAGTCTCCCTCATTTTACGTAGATACATATCTAAGCGTAAGCGTATGCACGTTCTCGCATTGCGGCTTTATAAAAATGCTGCGGTGCAGGGAACCAGCGAAATTCCGCTCAAATTTCATTTGATTACTGCTGTTATCTATTTCCGCACAATTCGTCTGCAGGCGCCGAAGTCGCTCATGTTTCTTGAAATAAGAATATTGTAACAAAGGCTACCGTTGACTATAGGTACAAAACACCCTTACGTTCACCACTATGCTGTGCTAGATTGCACCGAATTGGTTAAGTAGCAGCGCAGCTTCATTGAAATGTAAGGTAACTGGTCGCGTTAAATAGGGGAAGATATTTGAGGCACATTTCAAACATTGCATGCATCGATATATGTGTGGTTTTATTTATGTGGTGCACCTGGAGTGTTGTTTACTTCTACTTGGCGAGATAGTGCATGGATTGCTCGGTGGCTTAAGGCGATTGAGCAATTACTTTTTTTTTACCTACAGTCGTTGATGAAAGGCGAGTGCTTGGCTTTGCACAGCTCAACAAAACGTCCGTTACAACGTACGCGGCATCCCTTAAGCGCTGTAGCAGACGCTCGCGGTACTGAAACTAGGATGCAGCAAATCATTGGCTATCATCGTATACTCTTGATGCTAGACGCTTTGCGTGCAGCCTTGATATCATCGGCACACACTTCTTTCTTTCTTTGTCGTTTTATCGGCTATCGTGTGTCCTCCTAGCCCTCTTAAGCACCGAATAAGTTAAATTCATAACCGCGCTTTAGTAATCCCTCCAGATAAGAGAATTTTCGGCTAAGAAAATGCGTAGCCGAAAGAAAGCTTTGTGAATTCGGCCCCAGATCTAAAGCCAATTTGGGAAAAACTCAATAGTTGTTTCTCGTAATAAACCTAATTATACGACCATGAGTACCCTTTCATTAGGTTTTACTATATTAGATGTTAAGGCTATCGTATGTTGTCTAAATTATTGTCTGCCCCCTGTTGCCTAAGCATTGGCATAATTTTCGCAATCTTTCATTCAGAAGGGATCCATGCTCTTCTAAGGGAATAATTTACGAGACCTGAAAGATCATTCGGATATTCCCTGTGTAGTATTTTTAGCATTGTATTTGTTATTCCACCGGGGCCTGGTGCTGCATTTGGCCCTCTTTCTATAGCCTGATTTATTTCGGAATTCGATATTTCTGTGTAGTCATAGATGGATGTTGTGTAAGCCGAATTAGGAAGAAGCATTGAGAGCCTGTTTTCTAATCGTCCAGCCAATTGATTTAACTATTCTGTAGTTCCTGTGAGGCGTGAACTACTGAGTCAACGTTTCCTGGTATAGGGGTCTTCTATCTACCACGAAGGAAATTGAATAAAGCACGTTTTTATTTGATTTAGACAGCTAATCGAAACGTTCTTGGTCATATTGCTCTTTCGCTCGTGATACAGTGCGTTTCAATGTTGTCGCAATCAACTGACACTCCTTCCAATTTTTCGGACTCTGATTACATATAAGTGTTTTCCATGCAGCTTTTCTTCTTCTATAGTCTCGTGTGCACTCATTATTCCACCATCTACTAGGTTGGGCAATTTTGGTTGACGACAAAGCAATTACAATTTAGGAAGGGTTCTTGGAGTTGGGCACCACTGGGCACTGCCCTAATGTTTGTACGCAAGCAGTCTTTATATTTATTGTAATTTATTAATCCAATTGTCCTTTCATTAGATTTCACAGCTCATGAGATTTCAAAGTATACAGGAAGGTGGTCACTGCTTGAAGACAAATAAATTGTTTTCCAAGACTTTATTGAAACACTCGAGCTGAAAAACGTAAGATCTAATACTGATCGTGTCCGTCCGCGAATAATTGTAAGCTGTCTTTCATTGAGGCAGGTAAACTTTTTATTATTCATCCAGTCCCACAGAAGAATACCAGAAGGGTCTGTTCGAAATCCCCATGAAACACGATGTGGTTGAAATCACCAGTCAAAAGGAAATCATTCTTGCAATTAGCTAAGGCAGTAACTAATTGTTGATTATTATGGAAACCCGTAGGCAAATATGTGTTTATAGGTGAAAAGGGGCGGTGCCCCGGTTGACTGAGGTCTATTGTCAAAATTTCACAGTCTGAGTACACAAGCTGAAAAACTATGCTCGCTGTGCGGCAAAAGTTATTCAAGACTAGTATATTTGGACCAACTCTTAGTGATGGACAGTCAAGCCGAAATTTTCTAAAAGTGTTTAAATGATAATTCTTAGCGGCGTTAAGCCAGGTTTTTTGTAATAAGATTATATCCTGATGTAATTGAATAATTAAGCAAAATAAGTCAGTAGAATCAGAAACCAAAGACCTACGATTCCACTGTACTACTTTCAAGGCAACTATGTTGATTAGCGAAACACTTCAGCAACGGCAGCTTTAAAATATGCTCCTTAATAAGTGCACTGGCATTTTCATTGCCCTTTGTAGGTTTTGCGCTTGGGAAAGGAGATTTTACAGGAGATCCAGTGCTCTTCTGACGCCTATGTCTTGGCATACGTTCATTTCATTCATTCTGATCCTCCACGTGGGTATACTTAGAAGGTAAATCAAAGTTGGGGTTTTCTCCTCTCTGGATTGCTGCTGTGGGGCTAAATTCGGCATCTCTTCCACTGCACAAGGTGCCAAATTGGCTATCGGTGCTGCAACTGCAGAAACCAGCTGTGTCATCTGTGAGCAAAACACTTGCGAGATGCAATCACTTACACTCGTAACTTTGTGTTACGCTTCCGACATCGCCTTTTCTACTGTAGCCTCAACAAGATTCAGAATCTTCGTCTCACTTAGTTGTTCGTGCCTCGACGTGACTCCTGCATATCCAAATGCCCTATCCTTCACAACAGTTATTGCTTCTCGCCACGAGCAGCGACGTCTGTCCATGATTTCAAGCAGTTGTGTTTCATTGGACCTTGCGGTTGTTATGCTTGCGAGTCCACACCGAACGTCCATGCCTCTGTAAAAAGCAATCTGTGTCAAGGCTAGCACGCGAGCCCGCCGTTCGCGAACAACTCAACGGCGTCATCACGTGGCGGCTCCTATCAGTCGCGCAACGCACAGCGAGCCCCCTGAGCCCACGAGCCCGTCGAAACAATCGGCGCCTTCCTGCCTGGCGAGTCTTACGCAATGCGTGGTGACGTCACTCGTCCTTGGCTGCAACCACACGCAGCGGCTCTGAATTTGTTGAGAAGGACGCGGCACAGTGGCGAGCCCCATCGGAGGTTTCTGACCTCACGGCCATCGGCGCTTCTAGTTGGACATTTAGTTACTCAAATAATCCACCCGGTGCCTATAAAAAAAAGCCCTGCGGCGCGTCGCGAGCAGTTGACTTATGTGTCAGAGAAGACAGCTCGGCTCTTCGAGTCTCTAAATTGTCAGCCCCAGTGCCGAATTTGTAACGCCTCTGTATCTATGCTGTACATAAACCTTGTTCAATTCACCGTCGTCTCGTCCGCTCGTCTACCAGGTCTGCGCAGAAGCAGTCGCGAGCTGAGAAACCCACGCTACCATGCGGCTGGTGACCGTGTCGGTGGAGATCGGAGCAGTGGCGCCTTCAAGACCGTGTTGGCGTTGCCATTTTTCGTTAACAGGTGTGACAGTGGTGAGTTTTGTTGCGCGCTTCGTAACGTCGTCGGAGGAGTGCTTTGTAGCAGTGGTTGGCAGCTGCGGGATCAGCCGGCGTTAGCGACATCGATACGGTGGGTGTCTGATGTTTTCCCCTCAGTTCACCAGACTACTCTAGCTCAGGTTATAGTAGTTTAGAGCAGGACTGTGCGAAGTATTGGTGAGTTACGCTTTGATCGTTTCAAGCCAAGTAAGATCGCTTTGAAACCAAAGTTGATGCGGAGGGTGTAAACACGGGAGTGTTAAAATTGCTTGCACGTTTGCTAGTAGACCTATAGTGGGTCTGGCAAGAAGATTCTTAACAGGGGCAAACAGCAGGAGGCTAGTGTGAATGATGGAGAACCTTAAAGTGAAGGAACTCATCAAAATTTGTGAGGAACTCGGAATTACTTTGGGCCGCGTGAAACGAAAGCAAGCGATCCTTGAGATTATGAAGGATGAAGCACGCTGTGGGGAGGCTGAAAGCGAGAAGTAAAAGTTCGCGAACGTGAAGCTGGAAGGCGCGAATGTCGCGAGGGTGAGGGGGCCGAGAGACAGGAGCGCGTCGAGTTGAAACGAATAGAATTGGCAATAATGCAGTGTTCGCAGGTGCCTAGCGTAGCTTCTCCGAGAGTTCAGGTCAGTGGTTATAGAATTCGGGATCAACTGCTACCGTTCATAGTAGGTGAGAACATGGCGAAGTATTTTGTGAAGTTTCAACACGTCTGTGAGCGAAATGCTTTTGAGCAGTCTCTTTGGGCGCAGAACCTGTTAGCTCTTCTTCCCTGCGAAGTGTCAGACGTGATAACGTGATTGTCGAGGGAAGCGTTTGAGAGCTATGAAGAGGTTTAAAAAGTGCTCTTGAGAAGTTAAAGCTGTCGCGCGAGGTTTTCAGTCACATTCAGGCAAAGGTTCCGGTGTGCTAAAAAGGGAAATGAGTCACACGTTGACTTCGCGTTTCGTCTTAAAGCCGATTTTATTAAATGGCTCAAGGGCGAAGGTGTTTATGACGATTGCGATAAAGTGGTGGAATGCATTGCATCGGAGCATTCCTACCGCTGCATCGAGCAGGGTGTCAAGGTTTGGCTGCAGGACATACTTTGTGAAGTACAGCTAAACAAGACAGCAGAGTTAGCTTAGGAGTATTATACTCGCCAAAAGTTGCATGGCAGGGCAGTGCGCGTTGAAAAGGATAAATCGAAAAAAGGCTTTTCAAAGAAACCTGATCACCGGAAACCCGCTCCGCACCGTATTCTCAAGAAGGACACGTCTCTTACGAAGGACACTGAAGGGGAAGGACAAACGGAAGCGGAGAAATTGAGTGCGGTTCCTAAACAACGCGCTGATACCACACGGGCGTGTGAATCTTGGAAGCTGCGAATCTGCTGCAACTGCAAGAAGGAAGGGCACATCGCGATAAACTGTAAGCAAAAGTTTGCTTTCGCAAAAATCTGAATATCGGATAAGAACATGCGGTTGTTGGAGCCGTATCTGCAAGAAATTAGTGTGAATGGGAAAACGTGTCGAGCACTTCGAGACTCAGCGCAAACATGGACATTGTCCATCCTTCTGTGGTGTCTCCGGATGACATTACAGGAGAATGCGCGTGGATCAGGCAAGTCGCCGAGGAGCAGAGTGCTTGTTACCAATCGCTACGGTTGTCATTGAAGGCCCGTTCGGTAAACTTCGCACCAAAGCGGCTGTGTCTGTCGTGCTTCCCAATAGTTTTTCTTATATTTTCGCTAACAACTCAGAGCAGCTTCTCAAAGAGCACGGTAAATCGTTCTTCTCCAACTTAGCGTACATGGCCCTCACGTGATCGAAAGCGCGGAAGCTTTCGCAGGAGCTTGATCTTGTTCAATGTGGCGAAGCATCAAGTGACCTTGGTGGCGAGTCGACGGAACATCAGAGAGGCAATTCTCCGTGAAAGTCATGTGAGCAGTCACCCGAGCGGCCCGTCACCGAAGCGACTGGCGCGGTTTTCGTAGCAGGAGAAGACCACATGGCGCCATTGACTCAGAGCGAGACGGGGGCAACGCTCTCGCCTGTGGTGGAATGTTGGAGTGAACTGTCGAGGGTTGATGAAGAAACGCTCATTCGAGAGCAGCGTGAGAACCTCTCGAATAAGGCGCTAATGGAAAGCGTAAACTTGGGAAAAACAAAAAAAAGAGGGAAAAAAGAAAAAGAATGTTTTTTTTGAGAAAGCAGGGCTCCTGTATCGGAGCTACACAAATGCGCAAGGTCGAAAGTATGAGCATCTCTTGGTGCCACAAAATATCATCGCCAGCTATTAGAACTACCACCTGAAAACGTGTGGGCCGGGCATCTCGGCCTAAAAAAGACCAAGGCTTGAGTTTCCCTTGAGTTTTATTGGCCGAAATTCTGGAAGGATATCGAAGACTTTGTACCCTCATGCGAGACTTGTGAGAAAGCGGGGAAATCCATGGAAAAGTGGAAGGCACCCATGAAGCTTGTGCCGACTATCACAGAACCTTTTCGGCGCCTAGTAATTGATATCGTCGAGCCATTGCCATAGTCAAGGCAAGGTTGTTGGTACATCTTGACTGCCCTCTGTGTAGCCACGAATTTCCCGGAATCGATACCACTTAAGGAGCTCAATTCCCCTCATGTCGTGGATGCACTACTATTCATATGTTAACGCGTCGGGTTTTCTTCTGAAATCCAGTATGACAATGGTAGTGTCTTCACCAGCTGCCTTACCACTACCTTTTTGATAAGGTGGAATAAAAGTAGTGCACAGCTCAATCCATCACCCGCAATCTAATCTGGTAGAGCGTATGCATTCCGTTCTGAAAGGGATACTGAGAGCTCTTTCCTACCAGCACAAATGCGACAGGGAAGAGTGTATTCCTCCCGCTATGTTCGTTTTGAAATCAGCTCCTCACGAAAGCACTGGTTTTAGCCCTGCACAGATTGTGTATGACAGCAGTTTGACAACGCCTTCGCAAATGCTACGCAAGACGTGGGAGAGATTCGATGAGGACCCTAATGTAGTTGCGTATGTTCTAGACCTCCTTCAGAGGCTTGGAAAAATGAAAGATGTAGTGGAACGCCACAAAAAGGCTGCGAAGTGTTGTCGAAGGAGTAATACGACAAATCGGCGAAGAAGCGCGCTTTTGAAGTAAGATGACAGGTAATGCTCCTGCGGCCGTCCAAAAAGAACAAGCTTGAGGTTCATTTGGAAGGCCCCGCCAAAGTAATATTGAAGCTTTCTGATACCAATTATGAAATGAAATCAGGAAGGCGGCCGAACAAGATTTAGCACGGTAACTTGATGAAACCATACGTTCAATGTCATGTGGTTGTAAATCTGCTGTTGAATGCTTCAGAGAAGGAGGGGCAGAAATTTAGAGTTCTAGTGATGTAATCGAAAGGTTATCGGAGGTAATATTGGAGCAGTTGAACATAGAGCCTAGGTTAAGTGAGGTCCAGCTAAAACAGGCCCTAAGCGAAAAGGCCGTTCTCATGGCACACGATTTCTCTAAGAGATTTGTGATTCAATGCAACGCGAGTGATCGCGGCATGGGAGCTATATCGTGTCAGAAAGAAAGTGCTGGTAACGAAATGCCAGTTTTGTATTTAAGTCGAAAACTAAGCTGCAGGGAAGAGGCATACAGTACCTCTGAAAAGGAATGCGCTTGCCTCGTGTGAGCCGTACAAAAGCTAGCCTGTTATGTCTCCGGTTCGAGGTTTGTGGTCGAAACGAATTACTGTCCTCTAACTTCATTAAATAAAATGTCGCCTTAAAGTGGCCGGTTACTGAGGTAGAGCATAATACTCCAACAGCACAACTTTGACGTTCGCTACAAAAAAACGAAGGCTAAACGCTAATGCAGACGCATTGAGCCGTGCGTTTAGTTAGTACCTTCTCCACCTTTCGGTTTTTCGCTGGTGATTCGGGGCAAAATTTTGTCCTCATCATGGCCTCAGATGAACGCTCTGGTGCAGAGTGATTTCAAAGGGCCAACCTTAGGTTGTATTCTATTTCGTTACGTTGTGACTTGTAAACATTTGAGTTCTCATTTTAAGAGTCTTGTGTCACACGTGTGCCTCTTGATGTAGAGGGAACGAAATTTCGATAGACACGTAGCTAGGTAAATGTTGTAACATACTTTGTCTGGTGTTCTGTCGGGTGACTGAGGGCACTTGCTTGTGTCGTGTGTTGTCTGTTGTCGAACTGTTCTTGACAAGTTGCAGAACCATCGACAAGTTCTGATACCGAAGATCGTAAGAAGAGACGAGCGAAGCTGGCCGACAAAGTGTGGCGACAAGCCAGTGGAGCTGGTATCTGTCCTCAAGAATGGGATGTGTTCCCGGAATGGAGTCTGGAGCTGCATTCTCCCCATGGCGCTGGAGGCGAACCTGGAGAGACCTGGCGTACGAGCGCGCCTGACATCACAGCCACGTGGAAGCAGCTCGTCTTTCCGGTGCATTGTCTGTCGGCGGGGGTGCCGTTATGCCTGCGAGTCCACACCGAACGTCCATGCCTCTGAAAAAGGCAATCTGTGTCAAGGTCAGCACGCGAGCCCGCCTGACGCGAACAACTCAACGACGTCATCACGCGGTGGCGCCTTTCTGTCACGGAAAGCACAGCGAGCCCCCTCAGCCCACGAGCCCGTCGAAGCAATTGGAGGCTTCATGCCTGGCGAGTCTTACGCAATGCATGGCGACGTCACTCGTCCTTGGCTGCAACCACGGGCAGTGGCTCCAGATTTGATGAGAATGACGCGGCCCAGCGGCAAGCTCCATTGGAAGATGCTGACCTCACGGCCAGCGGCGCTTCTGGTTGGACATTTGGTTACTCAAAGAATCCACCCGGTGTCTATAAAAAAAGCTCTGCGGCGCGTCGCGAGCAGTTGGATTATGTGTCAGAAGAGAGCTCGGCTCTGCGAGTCTAAACTTTTTGCCCCAATGCCGACTTTGTAACGCCTCTGTATCTATGCTGTACATAAACCTTGTTAAACTCCCCGTCGTCTCGTCCGCTCGTCTGTCAGCTCTGCGCAGAACCAGTAGCGAGCTGAGAAACCTACGCTACCAAACGGATGGGGGCCGTGTCGGCGGAGATCGGAGCAGTGGCGCCCTCGGGACCGTGTTGGCGTCGCTGTCTTTCGTAACACGGTGCAGTTCAGGTAATCGGCCGCATGATTTCCTACACAGAGGCAGCACTTTTTGATTTCGGCTTTGCACTCCTTGGATGAATGGGGCATCGCCACAGATGCGGCAACGTGAATTTGATTTACAGCCCCCGGCGCTGTGACCAAAACACCAACAGTTTTGACATTGGAGAGGACAAAAAGCGAGACATTCGACTCTGAGTGGCCCTATTTTTAACTCGGATGGACAGGAAGTGCCAGCAAAGGTAGCAATAACCAACTCAGTGGGGACTTTCACACCGTTAAGTAATCGGTTGCACCGGTACACAGCTATGACCCAGGCATCAGACAGCTTTTCCAGAGTCTCAGCGGGCGTTACTTTAGAGCCGACTCCTCGTACATTTACCTTAGTGCACGCTGAATGAGGCGGGATAAAAACACTCACCGGGACCAAAACAAATGTCTTGCACTTTAGGATGTCCGAAACGCATGAACGATCTGATGATCTGCATACCAAACCACCTCTTCCGAACTGACGAACATCACTTATCAGCTGGAAGTGCGGCGTCATGGCCAGCAACTTCACCTGGATCGCCTTTGGGTTGTTGAGCCTGATAAACCCACCCCTCGAAGGCAGCAGCGCAACAGGGATGCTGCCAGCACCACTGCGGAAAAAAATATTCCAATGGCAAGTCATCATTAGGCAAGGAGGCTGACGAAGGGCTGTGCCATTGGCCTGGAGACAAATTAGACATTAACACTAATTCGATTGCTTAAACAAGTAATACGCAACGTCAGCTAGGTTGAACATGTCAAATTCACCCAACGCTCAGCCAGACCACCGTCCGATTGAGTCTGAAGGGACCAGCTAGTGAAAGCAGCGCGAGACCATCCTCGTCTTTTCTACCGACAAAATCCTTTGACACGCACAAGTAATGATGACACTATCCACGCAAGAGCCAGAAACCCACTACAAGCTCCTGTCAATATCATTGCAGCTGCAGAGTTTGTGGCTCTAATGTTTCTAGACTTTTTCACACGAAGAAGTAAAATCCGATCAGTTTATTTGGATCGCGGTGTTATAAACTACACAAAAAGTTGCCTATATGTTTGTGTGCACGTATTCACACAACTACGTGTTGTGGTTAAAGGGATACTGAACTGAATTTTCACCGCCGATATTTTCAGCCAATTAGTCGGATTGTATCATGAAATTCATTGAGACAACCTTAATTCCAAGCAGAAACTGCGGTAAAATGACCAATTTATTGCATTTTTCACAAACTGTCGCGTCTAGCGGCAGCGCCAAGAACTAGAGGATGTGACGTTGGGTGACGTCAAACTCACCGGCATAAGCCAACAATGCCAGCCATCACCTGCGCACTCCAGACTCGCTCAACTTCCAATTGTGTTCCCAGAATAGGTATGAACAGCGAGAGCTGCGAACAATGCTTCCTGCTGGGGCTAATCACCAGCGCTTTTGTGGTATGGAAATGTTAGAGTGCAAGGGCAGCCGAGGAAATAGAAGATGAGGACAAAAACACGTGCATCCTGCGTGTGCCTCACTGGAATTGACGTCACTGCTCACGCTCGGGAGCAGCCGCCGTGCGCTCACAATTCACCACAAATACAGCACACTGTTCAAAAATATGGAAGTTAAAATCCGTTTATTGCAACAGTTGGATCTTCCGAGTGGAATTTTGCAGTTTTGTCAGTTTTTCAAATTTTGTTCAGTATCCCTTGAAGCACAAAAAACGGATTTACTTCAGTGGTGTATCATAATTTCACCCCGTCAAAGCACTAAAAATGTCAGCAAGGCACGTTGTTGAGTTTATTGGCTTTGGTTCATTGCTTGAGAAAGCTTAGTATGGCGCAAAAAAATTGGGACGAAGTCGAAACAAGTTTTTTCTCAAAATACTTTCAAATTATCCAGACCACCTTTAATCACTGAAGAATTTACAAACACGCGTTAACAACGTGTTTCATGTTATGACTTGATCACCATCCTTCTCATAGCCTCATTCAACGAATGGTTTGCACGTGCTTGTAAAAACCGTCGCTGTTATGGTTTTGATAAAACACGTAAAATGCAATAAAATTTGCTGTTACAACGCAGTGTAAACCAAGTCAACATGTAGCAACACGTTGTAATAAGCGTTGCACGCTTTTCTCAAATGACGTGTCCATAAACGACCTTTTTTTTTGGATTGCCCCGCCGCGGTGGTCTAGTGGCTAAGGTACTCGGCTGCTGACCCGCAGGGCGCGGGTTCAAATCCCGGCTGCGGCGGCTGCATATCCGATGGAGGCGGAAATGTTGTAGGCCCGTGTGCTCAGATTTGGGGGCACGTTAAAGAACCCCAGGTGGTCTAAATTTCCGGAGCCCTCCACTACGGCGTCTCTCATAATCATACAGTGGTTTTGGGACGTTAAGCCCCAGATATCAATCAATCAATCAACCTTTTTTTGGAGAAGGATGATGGAGCCTAAGTCGTGCAACAAAGATAATTGGCGTACTGGTTCGTACAAAATTTTAGCCTGAAACATTCAGCCTGGAAGGGGCAGGAAGTTACAAAGAAGAGGTGACGAACGTGATGGTGGGGGTGTTCGCCTTTTCTGGTGCTCTGGCATTACGTGTATTTGTTCTTTTTCTTTCTTTTTCTCTCTGTTTCCTTTCACTTTATTCTTGCTGCCTGACATTACACTCAGATTTTATTGAGCGCTGTGCATGTGTGTTGCCTGTATTGTTGTTTTTTTTATTTTTACCTCCCATTCCCCGAACCCCTCTCCGTCGTTTAGCGTCTTGCCACGAATTTCGCTTGACCAAAATGAAAGGCCAGTCAGCCCAATGGGTTAGAGGGGGGAGGGGAGTAATTTCTGTTTCAAGGGCAGCTTTTGTGCTCCGGCGAGCAGAATTCTTCAAGAAGTGGCGGCGAGTGACCATGTGTGAGGGCTGTTGAAAAAATGAACTAGAATGGAGCACCTAGAACGCGCGACACCCGGAGGGAGGAAGGGAAAGCGGAAGACAGAGCTCGCAAGGGACGGCAAAGCAGACAGTCCAACATGACCGCAGAATGAAGTCACAATTTTTCTTACGGTTTCGGAGCCAGTCATTTCGTAACATTTGGTGCCGAAACTCGGTACTGCCCTTCGAGAAACGCCTTAACATCATGGCCACGGCGAACTCAGGCCAACTGTGGAGGAAGCGAGGTGCACTCAGGGCTGGCGTCATGCGAGCCCTAACCCCACTCACGGATCTTCTGCAGCAAACGAATTCTGACCTCTTGAAATTTCACGTACACCTTAACTATCTCAAGGACAACAAGGAGCTTACATTGTCGAGACTGGACGACACAATTCTGCCGCGAACAGGTGAAGTTGATGTTGACTGCGAAGTCCAAACGGCGCAGGATTATATTGACAAGATCAGCTACACTATCGCGCGCGTGAAGTAGTGGTTTCAAGGTCGTCAGCAAGCTGCCACGACACAAAGCTGAAGGTTCCAGTTCAGGATCAAACAACCTGCGCGATTGGCAACCTGCGCGATTGGCAGGCCTCTTGGTATCACCACGAGGCCACGATCCACCAAAATCCTGACCTACCATGCGTAGAAAAATTCAAATATTTGCTTACGAACTTGCTTGGCAGTGCGAAGCGGTCAATCGAAGGAATCTGGTAAGGCAAGCAGAATTACGAGATCACTATTAAAACGCTTATGAATCGGTTTGAACGGCGAGATCTCATGAATGAGCACGCGGATCATATTTTGGCATCTATCCTGTGGAGAGCTCATCAGAAGTTGCTAAACTTCACACACTTCACGACAATGTGCTGTTCCCAGTGAGCGCTTTAGATGTCCGGCGTGTCCCCGGAATAATACATCGTGGTACTGAATTCGGTCATAATGCGCTGCTTGCCAGACGATCTGGCTATCTTGTACCGACAAAGGATAAAAGAGAATGTCCGCGCCAACAGTGGGACGAAGACTTCTGAACACAGACTGCGCCAAGCGAAGGACCTGTTGACATTTCTTCACATCCAAGTAAAAGTTCGGCAGGAAGGTCATCTGCAACCACGTCTCCACTCCTACGAAGGTCAAGAAAGCATGGCGACAGAAAGCCCAGACAGCATGGAAATCATTCCATCGGCTGCAACTCTTACTGATTCCACTGCATCGATCAATCAAGTCTGGCCACTTTGCAACAGCCAAAAGTTCGCCATTGTGTCCTGCAGTGGAAATCAGTCAGGGTACTAAAAGCGAGTAAGGCTACGGAATAACAACTGCTGTTCTCGCTGTGGTCCTCGCAACCACATCGCAAGGCATGCAAAAAGGCCATCAGTTTCACGTGTGGCTTCTGCCGTTTCTACCACCGGACCATTCCGTGTTTCCTGTTCAGAGCCATCGTCCAGGACCCAGTGCCTGCTGCGGCATCCGTTGCATTGGGTGGACCCCCTTCGCCAAGGCTTCAAACTATTAGAACCGCCCAAAGTACGTAGGTCGTATGCACGGCTGTACTATTGCAGACGGGGCAAATATGGGCAAGGTCCGGAAATTGACGCCTTTTTGTTCGGGTTCTGTTGGACAAAACCCGAACAGCGCACTGTTCATATAGAGCGTCTATTCTTCTCCCCCAGACACAGACGTATCACCGATGTGGCCTCTTCATGCTATCGGTATCGATGGAAGCTATTCGCAGCCGTTGGAGATCGACGCGCACCTGTCAGCATTTGAGCGCTACATAACGAAGCAAGGTAGGCGTTATCAGGTGCCCCTCATGATGGACCAGCCAGAACTACCAGCCGGAAACAGTAATCGCCGACTTGCTGAACAGCGACTACAATGTCAAATCAACTGTTTCCGAGAGCAGCCAAAGTTACTAGAGAATTATGACCTGACTATTACCGCATATTGCGATGATGAACATGCTGAGAAGGTACAAGAAGAGCATCCAGTCAGAGATAATGTATACTATTTGCCTCCTCGCGCAGTAGTTCGTCGGGACGCCATCATAATGAAGCTTTAAGTGGTGTTTGATGCGTCATCACATGAAGCTGGTCGTCCCTGCCTCAACTATGTCCTATCAAAGGGCATCAAACACGGTGTGGACATTTTCCAGCTACTGCTGAACTTTCACTGCCACTCTGTCGTTCTTGCAGCCGACATAACGAAGGCATACCTTTAGCTGTTGATTCGGTTAGAAGATCACGACCTTCTGAGGTTTTTGTGGCTGGAACGACGACCAACTAAGGAAGAGCCCATGCCGCAGACTACAACTTGGAGGACAACCAGAGTACCGTTTCGAGCTGCATCTAGCCCGTTTCTTTTCTTTTGGCGGCTACAATTCATCATCAGCTGTTATCTTGTCAGCAAAACTATGCAAACCCGTAGCCTTATTGAAGCACGCGTTTTACGTAGATGATCTTATCATCGGGCTACCCAGCACGCAGGCGGCATTGAAGGTATATGATGAAACGAAACAAGTATTCCACGATGGAAGCATGTTTTTTCGCAAGCGGGCCTCAAATTGCAACGAGTTAAAAGAAAGATTCTTGCGTGTTTGCTGTGCCATCGAAAATGAAGCCCGAGATAATCTAATGATGAAGGTTTTTGGTGTTGCCTGGGAACGTTCAGGCGATCACAATATCCTGGGCACTGAGCACGCAGCTGTGTTCTCCGCCGGAAAGCCAGCTACCAAACGTACAGCACTGAAACCCTTGGCCAGAGTATTCGAGACCCACGGGGTTACCTCAATCCATTTACCATAAAGGCTGAAATGGCATTCCAGAATCTAAGAAACAAAAACCTTGCATGGGAAGCATGTATGCCTGAAGGTGAACAGGCTGAGTGGAATAGTTAATGTTCTGAGATCTCTGACTCGTCCGTCACCTTTCCATGATATATGTTCTTACGATACAAAAATGAGTCCTTTTTATTTGAGCTGTACATATTTGCAGATGGCTGTCCTAGAGCATACGGTGCTTGGATTTGCGTGCGAGTGAACTCGCCACCCAAAACGTGCTTCATGCGAGGAACGGCAAAACAGATAGTTCACCATGACCGCAGAATACAGTCGCGTTTTCTTTACCGGTTTGGGAGCCAGTTGTTTTGTAACAAGGGCAATTAAACGCACTTTTTTTCAACAGAGCTCACTGACCTGGCACTCAGTGGCGCCATGCTTCTACAGTGCACTCGTTCCCTTCATATACGGCTGCGTGGTGACTGTTGCTACGTCTGTGTAATCAGATATTTCTTCTCTTTATGGTACGTTTTTCATACACCATTCCTTTTTGTGTATTATCTTGCTAATATGCGCCTGCATTTTTTATCGTGTTTAATGTTCTTTTGGTTTAGGTCTCCAGTAGTTTTCTCGTCATAAATTACGGTTTTTTTATTTTTTATTTGAAACAAAACCCGCAGCGCCACTTAGGCATTATTGCGGGGGGCACAGAGCCTCATAAAATGAATCCGCAGTCTTGCGGCCAACTACATCGGCTGGTAACGTGTTCCATTCAACAATGGATTGCGGAAAAAAAGAATGCTTAAAAAGATCCGTTCTGGGGTTGTATGGCCGTACTTTAAATTTGTGATCATGACGGGAGGATTGATAATACGCTTTTTTTAAATAATCTGAAGCATTAATGCCCGTTTTATTGTTATATATCGAATAAAATAGTTTTAATCTTAGATTACGTCTTCGATCTTGTAAGTATTGCCAATTAAGTTCTCTTTTCATACAACGGGAGCTTTCAGTTCGGCCATATTTTCCCAGAACAAATCTTGCTGCCATCGACTGAATGCGCTCTAATTCATGAATATGTATTTTGTTAAACGGATCCCACACAGGACAGGCGTATTCTAGTATTGGTCTCACATAGGCATAATATGCGGCCTGTTTAACCTCCTTGGTTACATGTTTAAGATTTCTTTGTAAAAAGCCTAGGGCTTTTCCCGCTCTACTTACAACATTGCCAATGTGCTCAGACCATCCCCCATCCTCAGAAAGCGTGACACCCAAATACTTATATTTGTGTTCATACCTAATAACTTCATTGTTTAATATGTACTGATTTGTAAATCTATTAACCTTTTTGGTGAAACTGACGTGAACACATTTATTCGTGTTTAATACCATGTCATTATTTTTACACCATGCCTCCACGTGATTAAGGTCATCCTGAAGCTGGGTGGAATCCGTTTGGTCGGTCAATTCAGTATACAACACACAGTCGTCAGCAAACATTCTGATACGACACCTAATTGTATCCGAAATATCATTAATAAACACAAGGAAGAGAAGCGGACCGAGTACGGAACCCTGAGGTACCCCTGATGTCACCGAAGCTAAACACGAACAAGATCCACCAAGCACAACCTTTTGTTTTCTTGAAGTTAAATAGTCCGCAATCCAACGGCAAATGGTTTGATGAATGTTCAAGTTCTGCAGTTTTTGAATCAGAATAGAGTGTGATACCGTATCGAAAGCCTTTCTGAAGTCTAAAAATAAACAATCAATCTGTCCTCGATTATCTAAAACTGATGCTATATCATGATAGAATTCAATTAATTGGGTTGTGCATGAAAAACCCTGTCTAAATCCGTGTTGTTTAGGATTAAAAAATTTAATTGAAGTCAGGTGATTCATTAAAGCAGAAAAAAGAACATGTTCAAGTACTTTACAACAAATCGGCGTCAAAGAAATTGGTCTGTAATTTGATACGTCTGATTTAGAACCACTTTTGAAAACTGGCACAACATTAGCTATTTTCCAATCATCAGGAAGCTTGCCTTCATCGAGTGATTTTTTATAGATAACATAAAGGTAACGAGCCACTGCCTCAGAGCAAAGTTTTAAAACTCTTGGTGATATGCCATCAGGGCCAGTTGCTTTACCTTCGTCAATGCGCTGTAACAACTTCATTATGCCATTGAATGAAAGCTCTATCTCACCCATAGGCAAATATTGTTCTTTTTTATTCGTGACAATCACTTGTGTAGGTGGGCGGAAGACCGATTTAAAGAAGTCGTTAAAAAGTGTGGCTTTATCTCGATCCTCAATTACAATCTCGCCACCGTAACGTAGGTTTGGTGGGCTAACCTTCTCAGTACCACATCGTCTCATATATTTCCAAAACCTTTTCTTATTAGAAAAGTCAGCGGCCAGACTCTTAAAATACTTTTTCTTGGTTTCTTTCAGTTCCATTTTATAAAGTGATGTCAAATCTTTCATTTTATTAAAATTTTCAGGGGATTTTTTTTGGCAGTATCGGGAAAAAGCCCTCTTGCGCTTTTTGATAAGCTGAATAAGATGCCCCTTAATCCAAGGTTTCTTAATTTTACTCAGTTTATCGCTTGAGACGCTCGGGACGTGACGCCGAATGAGCCCAGTAATGCGTTCCTTAAACACTTGCCATAGCTGCTCAACAGTTGCTTCGTCTGCACTGCATTCAAAGACAGAAATTGTTGCTCAAGACCAGCTGATATTTGCTGATAGTTTGCTTTACTATAAAAGAAGATTCTCCTAGATTCGCATTTCTTTGTATTTACCCGAGATCTTGTCAGCTTTGCAAAGACGGCGTTGTGATCACTAATACCGGGAATAACGTGTGTTTCATTAATGACATCAGGGGTATTACAAAACAACAAATCCAGAATGTTGTCACCTCGCGTAGGACTGGAAACATACTGCATGAGGCCGAGCACGTCAGTCAACGTTTTCAATTCACAGTATGTCGCTGCCTGAGACTTTAAGACACAATTACCGTTATTCCACTCAGCATCCGGTAAATTAAAGTCACCAGCAAGAACGACACATTCTTTAGAAAATGTGCAGGCAATTTTTCTCAGCTGACGCATAACATTCGGTTCAAAGACAGGAGGCCGATAGAAAGCACCAACAATGAAACTAGAACGATTACTTTGCACTACTCGGCACCAAACAGATTCAGTTTCATTGTTATCAATAAAAATTTCTTCGGACATCAAAGAATCCTTCACAAGAATGAAAACACCACCACCATGCGTTGACCGGTCTTTTCGATATGTTTGAAAATTGCAAGGAAACATTTCAGAGTTCGAAACTGCTTCGTCAAGCCAAGATTCTGACCCAATGACTAAGTCAGCGTTCACTGACCCAATAAGGCCACCCAGCTCATCAGCTTTATTCTTAACACTTCGGCAATTCATCATCAGAAGGACAATATCTCGGGCACCTTGGGGCTTTTGTCTCACTTCTTTGTTATCGCGTCACGAACGTCTTACTTTTGTGACATCTTGCGCAACGCTATCCCAAGTGTAAGTCCTACCGTCAATGATAAGCTTATCAAAAGAAAGTTTCACTGTGTGACCATCTGCTTTTTTTGATTTTGCATATTCCCATAAGTGCTTTCTTTTTTCGCGCACCTGCTTGGAATAGTCGTCACTGATTGATAAGCCAGAATCTTTCAATTTGTGTGCATTTTTGTAGAGATCAGCTTTTTCTCGAAAGTTGTAAAGCCGTAGAATGACTGGTCTGTTCTTCCCCCGCTTCTTTGCTCCAATGCGGTGAATTCTTTCAACACTCATTAAGGTGACACCCATTTAGCAGTAAAATATCGTCAAGAACAGTTTTACGAAGTGATTCAGTTGTTTCACCAGTACTTTCTTTCAACCCATATACAACCAAATTATTACGTCTGCTTCTGTTCTCAAGATCATCGAGTTTCACTTGCATCTCAACAATGCCTGCCGATATTCGATCCACTGTTTCTCACAACGTTCAAATTGTACACTTTTACCGGCAAGGCATTTTAATTCACTTTCAATTGAGTCTAACCTCTGATCCGTAAGAGCAATGTAGTCGTCGAGCTTCTTTCTAATTGTTCCCATCACCTCAAGTATTTCTTTTGACCTTTAAGTAGCTCCTGCATTGCAGAATCATTAGGGCCCGGGTTCATTTCAATGTCCCCACTCAGAAGCAATACCAACATACACGCAGCATCAAAGCACTCGGCCACTCCATCACAAAAGGCTCTTGGGCAAGGCAACACCACCAGGCACCGGAAACTCGTGGTGCATTTGGAATAGGAATGTTTTTTACTACCCTGCAGAACGTACAAGAGCAGATTATTCCGTGGCCGCATGCTGGCGGTGAAACCCTGCCCAATGCCGCTGTAAACGTGGGGGGCGTATCTCGAGGCCTCGCCTGTCGCTGTCGATTTGGCTGTGTAGTTCAAAGCACCGGAAACCAAAACTTGAGCTGGCCACCGAATCCAGGAAAATTCATCTGTGCAGCAAAATTCATCTGTGCAGCAGAACGGCAATTCTGTGGGTATATATGTGAGTAACTTTGTTTTCAACTTACTTTAAATGTGTTGCTCCTTGATTACATGGACGCATGTGTAGTGAATGCAGCAGGCCTTTCATCTTTTTAGTTGCGTTGGAGAAAATAATATTTTTCATTTCCGGCTTTGCACGAATCTAAATGTAGTCTAAGGCACCAGTAGAGCAGTCGTTCGGATTGCGAACGTGTTCCGATTACCGTGCCAGTGGTAGTTGATGAACCATGTTGCGTCACGCACAGGCCTTCAGCGCTTCTTACCATAAACGGCACGCAACCATTTCACTTGCTGTGGCCATCAGCCATTTTAATTAGGTTACTGTAATCACCGAGCAATTGATACTAGTATGATGATGAGGATAACGTTGCGTGCTGCTTTATGGTGCCAAGACCAATTGATTGCCAAAGACCGCCATTTCAGTAGACAAGCGATCTTACCATTGATGTGATACGAGACGGTTAGGGGCCTAAAATCAAGACACTGGCGTGAAATGTGTGCAGTGAAAGGAAATGACAAAAGATCGTGATGTAAAAGTTATGATGGTGGGGTGGCCATCGTGCCCATGCCCTCGGTGCAGAGGCCGTGCTACGGATCAACTGGGAATATCAGATGAAATCTATAGATATCACTTAGAAACACAAACAACGATTGAAATAAAAAAGTCACAGCTTTGCCGCAAAGGCGAAGCAATGAACGTGATAGCAACAAATTGCATGGTCAGACGCAGAATGGGAAGAAGATCAAAACATCCCACGTTTCTCACGCAGAAATGGCGCACAAAACGTACTCACAGGTACGAATGCCCACGAAGAAGCGTCAGTTATTACTTCGCTGTGTCTGAAAAGCATGCGCTTTTCACAAACGGAGACTGCAATGATCGCATTGACCTTTGGGCGCCCGGTAACTACAACAGAATTGTTCCAGGTAAAGCCTGAGGCCAGCCAAGACGTGCGATTCTTTCCATCCCGTGAGAAGGGCGCGCGAGGGAGGTTAGAGCGCGTGCCGCCACTCGATTTGGCTACGCGCGCTCATTGCGCCATCTTGCTGGTAATGCTGAAAACGCAATTCCCTCTGAGATGCCCACCAGCAGCGGTAAGTGGTAGATATAAATAGCTTGCCTTCAGAACGTTGAAGTACGTGCTCGTTGGTGGCGCAGTGGTTAATGTCTCGCACTCACAGTTCAAAGGCCCCAAGTTTAATTTCGCGCGCCGGAGTTTTTTATGTTTTTTTGCTATGCATGCATTATCATATGTGCATAGAAACGTATACATATAAGGTGAGTGACGTCTACGCCGGCAGCAAAATGCAGCCAGAAGCGTCCATATGAAAAATCCAGCTGAGAGCCACAATAAAAAAATACGGATTCCTACCAATGAGCATGAGAGGACCTAGCGGGAGCTGCTATCGATAGTGTAATAAAAAGTGATTTTTTCTTAGAACATCGAACTCATTGCACTGGACGAGGATGTGGAGAACCGTAAGTGGATCTCCACCTCTTTGTGTCGCGATTTTGATAGCAGTGGCCAATGACTGAGTTGACTCCGAATAACAAAAAGTTAATTATCGGTGTATCCATTCCATGCGCTCTACCAATAGCCCATACGCTTTTGTTTCAGAAAAGGTTTCAAGTCAAATGCATAGATTCGTATGCATGCATTAGCGGCGGCGTCGTTCGCGATTGCAGCCCTATATTCCGCCATACCGTTTCCCTGTATATCACGTTCCTTGGCAACGAGCAGTCTACGAGACGCTGTTTGGATGAGTAAATTGTGCATAACAGTGAATAAAGGAAGACAAGAACGGTTATCTGTGCTTTTAAGAGTTTTCAAAGATTTCGGCAAGCTTAGTGATGTGTGTATATTACCGCCTTTTGCAGTATTATTGCTTTAATATCTTCAACGAACGCAAATATCGCATAGACTTCGCCTGTGAAAATGCTTGTGTTAGTATGCAGAGCGCCTGTATCCAAAAAGCATGGGCTAATTTCTGTTAACGACACAAAAGTTCTTCAAAAAAATTACAGCCAATAAAATAACGAACACAGGAAACAAAGAAGCAGATAGGAAAGCGGTAGAAAAACACCACACAATATTCTTTGACTTTGAGGCATCTGCAAAGAACTCGGGGCATGTGTAAGCCTAACGCAGTTCGAGGAAGTATGTGCGGATATGTACGATGTTTGCGGGCATTGTAACCCTTAAAAAAGACGCATTGCAACTTATCGTTTGCTACTGCTATGGTGGTAGACCTGATGGGGGGCCGTCAAACGATGTTGAAGTGACACGTCGGTTTCCACTTATAGGCCTCTCACGTGAAGCGAGTAGGATTGTCTGAAGGGTGGCCAGTTTTCAAACAGAATAGAACTGGAGGTGTCATTAACTGTAAAATTTGAAAGGGGTTTTTTTGTATGCATTCACTTTAAGGTAATATTGAAAGGACAGGAAACTTCTCCGTAGGTGGAGTGACCATTCGTTCGATTTCACGTACAGCCTTTCAGAGGGGCTAGTGCGAAAGGCACCCGTAGAAGTGCGAATACAGGCGGTGAATACGTTCAAGCTTCTTTAGGGTTGTAGGTGTCGCAGGCTGATAGGTAATTACTCTTCAGTTTAGGAGAGTGCATATGAGGCTCGTTTATAAGTTTATGAGGCAATTGTAACTGCCCTACGTAGTGCGTGACAACACATTTAGTACATTATAGGCTCTGATTCACTTGTTTTCAGTTAGTTTACCTGTGGTACGAAGGTTGGCTTGGCGCCCACGATTAGGCCTAATTATATGTTGGACATAAACAGAGAACCTCGACAATGTAATTCAATGCCAGGGTTGGAATGAGTGCTTCTTTTTCGGGAGAACGAGAAACAAATGATTTTCGTCCGTTCAGTTGAAATCCATTTCTCTCTGGATATTAGAATATTTTGTTCAAAACAAGTGTATCTTGATGCTCACACATCGTCAGGTTACAAGACTTGAAGCCAAGCGGAACGTCATTGGCATAAGAGCAGTAAAACACTGCAGGAGATGTGCAGGGGCAGTGAACTCATTTCGATAATAAAAAGGGTACAACTAAGCACCCCTTCTTGTGGAACTCATGTTTCTTGGACAAATGTCTGAGAAAAAACGCTGCCCACTCGCACATAAAGTGTCCGCACCGCGATGTAGAGAGAGAGAGAGGCAAGAAAAAATGAAATACAGCGAGGTTAAGCGGATGCTAGTATCCGGCAGGCTAACCTACACTGGGGTAGGGGAATAGGGGATTAGAGAGAGAAAGAGTTTAAAATAAATAGGAGCAAAGCACAAACGCACACGCACACACAAAATCGATCAATTTAGAGGCGTTCCGACAGGCCAGTAGCACTCGCACGGCCTTCTTCTATGACGAGCAATGACGATGGCGCAGTATACTTTCTTCTGACAGTGAATGGTGATCCAACTTGTTTAGTGTATTAGAAAGGCATCCTCTATATAGGTTATATTCCGGGCAGTCACACAGGACGTGTCAAATTATTTCTTCGTTTCCGCCGTGTGCACAGGCGGTGGTGTCGGCTATGTCTATGCGGAATGCGTACGCACGGGTAAACGCGACGCCCAACTATAGTTTGCACAAAGTAGTTGCGTCACCTCGTCAAAGTCTTGTTGGAAGCTGCAAGCTTAACGCAGGATCAAGGGATTGTAGTCCTGCATGCGTAAGAAGGGGCTCATTTCAAAGTGACATGGGGCATAGGCGAGCAACCATGCGTAGCTTCCCAGCAGCGTCCATCCTAGAGAGAGGTATTGATTGGTCGTTGTCGTTCGTATGGGCAGCATGATCAGCCCGATTATTAACGATGATTGCACAGTGACTTGGCAACCACTGAATTATAACGTGGTGCCCCTTTTCTTTTATATGGTGTAGCATTTCTGCTGTCTGAAATACCAACTGCTCGTGCGGACCACGCTCTAGGTTCGACAGAAGTAACTGCAGTGCGGCTTCGCCGTCGCAGAAGATCAACCACCGTTGCATTCTATGGTCATTAATGAAAGGCAGCACAGCGCGAAGTGCTGCAAGCTCTGCTGCCATTGATGTGGTTGCATCAGCTGCCCTGAATGCGATGATTGGGGCGTGCGTTGAAATAATAACCGCAACTTTTCAGCTGTTTGGCAGGAAGGAGCCGCCGGTGTAGACATGGGTGCAGTCTGAGTACTTCTTGTACAGTAGAAGTAAGGCGAGCTGCTTGAGGGCTGTTATTGACAAGTCTCGTTTTTTTTGGTGCCAGGTATTGTCAGGTTTATGACTGGTTGTTTGAGGCACCATACAGGATTTGAAGGTCTCGCCGCGGGCGTAAAACCAGTTGGTAGATAGTCATCATGTGCAGTTATTGTTTGACAAAATAAAGTATGACGCCTATCCGCTGGTAGAGAAGCTAGGTGGTGGCAAGGAGTCCGGGTCACATGTCCTATGTGTGTTCTCAGAGCTTCAATTCTATAATGAGTCGGCACGGGGTGGTCTTTGGCGAAAGCTATAATAGCCACTGTTGATGCACCGTGAGGCAGACCTAGAGTTATTCGAAGCTTCTGTGTCTGAACGCTCTGTATCATGCGTTGACCTGTTTTGCTGGCTTTGATATTGTGGGCAGACTGTATCGTCGAAAGCCAAGGAAAAGCACTCTGTACAGTCATAACATAGCATTGGGCTGCATTCCCCAAGTCTTTCTAGCGAGAAACTCGAAAAGGTGGCATATGCCCATCAATCGCTTTTCCAGGCACGACACATGGAGGCTCCATGATATGTGTCTGTTGATTATGACACCCAAAACTTTGTGAGTAAGGATCTACTTGACTACTAGCAACGCTGCAGCCACTCCAGCGTCATGCGCCTATATATATATATATATATATATATATATATATATATATATATATATATATATATTGCAATAACGTGTAAATTTTTCTGTATTGTTGGAATTCAACATCTCATTATGATATTATTATGGCTGCTATGCAATAATCTAGAAAAAGTGAGAAATCATCTTGCTTAGGCGCAAAGCTACAGATGTTGGTGTATGATGCTGATAATAAATGATTATTCAGGTGCGTACTGCATGAGACAGGATAGCTTGTGCGTTTTCGTTGTATAGGTATCACTTTGTCGGCACGCCACTGGTATTTCGCCGTAAAAGACCACCTAGCTTTCACGTGTCCTTTATCAGAAGTAACCCGACCATCTTTTTTATACTTTGGCAAAATTATGTAGTTTGTATGGCGAAATCAATAAATCGCGGTACTTGGACGGAAAAGTACCAAAAACTAATTGCTGCTGGCCTCAACGCCTGCTGACGACTGAAGCATGACGAGGTTAGGAGGAGCACAATTATGAAAACGAAAGACTCATTACACTTTTTATGTAGTCGTCAATTCATATATGTAAAACTTAACTCTAAATGTACTGGCCGGTTTATCAGGCACAGTGCTAAATGGTGGATTGCCTCAATTTTCAGTAGGGTGTAATAAACTGGCAGGCGTATCCAGGCAATGTGCTATCAGAGCTTGTGTTTAGTTCGGCACATTGGCGGGCCTGCGAGTAATTCTCACTTTTGCGTGGTGGTTTCGTGTGTACTTTGCGTAGTTTACTATTTGCTAATGTGGTCTCTAATGGCGTGACATTTCAGAGCTGCACTAGCTTACAATATGTGCTGATAGCTACTACTGTGACCACCGACTGCCTTTGCAGGCACACGGCCAGCGTGCGCTTGCCCCGCCGAGGTGGTCTAGGGGCTAAGGTACTCGGCTGCTGATCCGCAGGTCGCGGGATTGAATCCGAGCTGCTGCGGCTGCGTTTCCAATGGAGGCAGAAATCCTCTAGGCCCATGTGCTCAGATTTGGGGCAAGTTAAGGAACCACAGGTGGTCCAAATTTCCGGGGTCCTCCAATAGGGCATCTCTCATAATCAAATGGCGGTTTTGGGACGTTAAACCTCACATATCTATTCATTTATCAAGCATGCTCTCGCATTTGGTGACGGTAAATGTGACACATAAGCAATGAGGCGCTGTACTCCCTAGTTGCCAAAATGATATCCTAAAGGCTGGTGTCTCGGTTGCATTGATTTCCATGACTGCGCAGCGTGAGTGTTCGAACAAGTTTGCTATAGGGCTCGTGAACAGTTGTGTCACAATTTAATCAGCGAGTTTTCGGTGTATATTGAATGTACACCAATAGGCAAGTAAAACAACTTTGCATCCTGAATAAATCTTGTCGGTATTACTTTTCTTTTGCGCACGCAACTCGCGAACCATAGGACGCAATGAATTCGCAAATTTTCAATGGCAAGTAAAGGAAAAGCAATTAGCAATTTTTTCGATTGCGTGCCATGTAGGCAAAATTTACGACGTCACTAGCGCCCCCGGTGGAGGCGTCATATTTTAATTTTTTACTTTTATTAGCCCTTATATCCCCCCCCCCCCTACACGTAGATCGTGATGCTAGCAATGAGCCACCAACTACTGGCAACATTGTATTCTATAGAAGTTACGCTACCAGTGTACATGTACCTTGTAGTTTGATTCTTATTTTTCGCGTTGTGATGGGACAGCTTCTATGAATGAAATTCAATTATTATTTCTTTTGAAACTGTCCATCGCTCTGCAAGCTTCTTTTTGATTCCAGAGACGAGAAGACTGCATAATCGCAGCCTACTGTTCAGATCATTCTATGAATGAAATAATTTCTGAATGCTGCTGCGAGACACAGACAGCAGTTTGATCAGGCGTGCAAATCGCTTCAGCAGGCTGACTTGGAGATTCGTGAATCTAGAGTCTCTACGTTTTTATTGGAGTGGTCCGCCTTGATCTGCGTTTGTTGATTCCTGCGGTGGTCACTGACGTAAGTCATCTGGCCGCCCGGCGAGCTCGCACTAAGCGAATAAAAGGCAGATAACGGAGGTCAAAGAATATCCGAGAATAGCTGGTGGAAACGAAGAAGTCTCGTGTCAATGGCCCGTGTAACTTCTGTATCATGAAATGACAGTGTGTGAGCGCATTGCTGTTTGCGCTGTGTTGTGTCCAAAATCAGTTTGTTCTAATTGTATTGGTATAAAATATTTACTGAAGAATTGCATCTAAGTACTTGAATTCATCTTTTTATCTATTGCGAAATGTATTTTTACTCTGTATTGCATGCCGAGTTTCAATGTAAATGATGGCGACAATAAGTCATAGATAAAATTATGAAATCATAAGTTTGAGATTTTTTGTTGTGAATATTTACGAATATTTTCCATAATATTACCACGCAGGTTCTCAAATGAGCCCTTGAACTACCCTCAAACGTGCATCAACATATGGTGCTAATGAGGAGCACGCCGCGATTCGAGGCCGCTGCAACGGTATGCGTCTATGCGTCGACACCTCCACTGGAAACAACCCCGAAGCAGCCTGGTATCCGTGCAGCATAGAGGAAGTTCTAGAAAGCAACATGCAGCGTCTGTCTCCACAGACCAGCGAAAAAGAAAGAGGTCGCCCTTTCCGCAATATTCCACTGTGCTGCGAGTAGAGGAGTGATGCTGAAGCCTCAAAAACCCGAGCACAGCCCAATATAAGTACACGGCTACGACTCGTCACTGATCTAGTAAGTGAATGTAAAACCTATACCCTACAAAGAGGGAGTTCTTCAGTCAGCAAAAAAGACGTATTATTCTACGACGTAGAGCCTTCAGTCATGCTCTGAACTGTAGAGAAATGACTCGTGGGAACAACGAAAGTTTTTGAGGACAGTGACGTCAAAGAGATGTGTGATTATCAAAATGCTGTTAGTGGGAACGAGTCAAGGGCCGTAGTCTACACGGAGCTACCCGTGAGACCGTTGAACATAAAATAACTTTTATTGTTTTGGAATATGCTTGAGCGCTAGCACTTGAGGGCAAGTGAATAATTGTTCACCATTGATAGTTAGCCTCACGTGAGTTGTACTGTGTGCATGTTTCGCCGATGATTTATCGGGGGCTGCAAGTGGCGAGTCAGGCAGTTGCTGGATCACCGACTCCGTTCACTGCAATCGATCAGCTGAGCTCAGAAACATTCTTTGTATGTGCGATTGCGTGCTCTTAAAATGTTGTATATTTTAACTGGGCAGTTTCATATGTGCTACATTCTATACAGTCAAGTGTCTGGGACCTCACCAAACAGCGACACCGAAAATCTGCCGAGAGTGTCGACAGTGATCAATTTCGCATTCTGCCTACTACAGTCACTGTTCGGCTAACAACCCTCTTTTGGGGGGTGCGTCATGAAAAGAGCCTTCGCAAAATGTTTTTCGGCCCGATATAGTTTGTATTTTTCTGTAAACTTCATAATGCGAAGCATTTTTTAGTGAAATTCGGCGTCTTCGCCCGTATCTATCCATCTATCTATCTATCTATCTATCTATCTATCTATCTATCTATCTATCTATCTATCTATCTATCTATCTATCTATCTATCTATCTATCTATCTATCTATCTATCTATCTATCTATCTATCTATCTATCTATCTATCTATCTATCTATCTATCTATCTATCTATCTATCTATCTGTCTATATATCTATCTATCTATCTATCTATCTATCTATCTATCTATCTATCTATCTATCTATCTATCTATCTATCTATCTATCTATCTATCTATCTATCTATCTATCTACCTACGACATCCAGCTCTCCTCACCGTTTTCATAACGGCATCGATACCAAAATTAGTATAGCACAACATGGATGTACGACGAGCTTATTTGGCTAGTCAACATGAAAATCATAATATGTATGTCATAAATGTCATGATTCACATCACTGGGTCTTGCTGCTCTTGTAGTGGTTTTGTTCACATCACATATTACAAAACAGGTATGGTATGACATGACTGCATGGCGAACATAAGTGACAGACCCTACACTCTAAGGCAAAATTACCAGAAAAAGGAGTAACGGAGCCCAATAGACGTGCGCGATAAACGGATAGACCGTTGAGGAGCAACCACAGAGGGTAGCGTGTGGCGGGAAACCACTTAGTCTCCACTGGGATGAACCGCCCGGGCATTGAAGGCAGCACGAAAAGCGTTGCCAAGGTGGCCAGCCCTCCGTCTCCACAGAACACATGCCTTCTCCTCCTTTGCTGGTTCAGTCCTTCCCTGTATTTTGCTGGCGGAGGACGCGTAGCGTCGCGCTCGGAGTGCTCGACCACGGCCGCTTGGATTAGATGATCTAAGAATTACGATGTCATGCTTGTGTGTCCGCCTGAATGAGCGTGGGCTGCTGCTTTAGCGTTTCGCTGCACCCATGAAGTCTGGAGCAAGCCTCAACAGGTCACCACGCCACGCTGTATATGTCTGGCTTCAAGATAGTCACGACCAACACACGACAGCAGCAGTTGGGAAGGCCAATATGGCGGCCGAAAAACAACAAGCCTATCGGATATATACTTCAGTCCGACTCAGGGCAGAAAACAGCGCTGGATTCAAAGACAAGTAGGTTATCATTCTTTATTCTACTCTACTTGTCGCGTGTGCGAAACGGATCGCGCTTGCCGGAAACTGGCTCGGTCGTGTTGTACGACACACGGTCGAAATGCATCGTGAAGGTCAGCTTCGGCGTCTCCAGTTCGCCTGTGCTTCAGTCGGCCATTGCCGTCGGCATCCCGTACGCTCGCTCATCGTGTGCTCGCCTGTCTCCACCGCCGCGATGAGCTCCGTGCTGACGATATTGGGCTGAGACCTCGTCGCTGTGTTGGGAGTCGTCGAAAACACGTTGCGGGTTCTCGTAAATAGCTTGGTTGTAGTGTGTCGCGCACTGTAAATGCACCAGCACGGGCTGGCGGGGCTTTCTCTAGCGTCGAAACTCACTGAAAATTGGTCACCATAACAGTTGGCTTTCCCGCCAGTCGGTTGCAAGCAGCTCGGAGCCGTCCGCTGGCCGCGGCGGTGGACTAGCGTTTGCGTGCTTCACTCGTTCGAGTTTGTGGAAAAGGGCTGCATTACCGTCGATTTCTTCGGCGCTAGCTCCAAACCAGCTCGGCGCTGTTCATGGCGGCGGCCAAGCGTACGCTCGCTATCCTGTTCGAAGTTCGCTGGCGGCAGACACTCCGCGTTCAGTGCTGTGTTTGGTCTCGCGTTCGCTTGCTCGAGCTAAACGACGTCACTCGCTTAGGACTCGCCGACTTGTTAGCGGCACGGTGGTTCGCGGAGTTGTGACTGCGGCCGCCGCTCCTAAGCTGTTGCGCTACGGGGATCGAATTGAGTATTTGACGATGTATGACATGAAGGTGAAATTATTAGCATAACATATCTCACATATGTTTTTATTTCACCTTGCACGTATTTCTCATACGCATTTGTATTCATCCTCTGTCACGTGTGACTCACTATTTTACATACTTATTGTGCAGCCATGGGCACACACCATGCTGAAGGTTGTATGCGCTGGCGTCTGCGATGCCTGTCATCCATGCCTTTCGTCAGAGCAGCTTCAGACTAACTGTGCGAGATGTGAAGGTAAATTTATTTATGTGTGATATTTTAACGTTTGTTTTTATAATAACGTGCACGTACTTCTCATATGCGTGCATCTTGATCTTCTTTGACTTGTGCCTAACTATTTTTACTATATTATTGTACGTGCAGCCGTGGGAATGTAACAGGTAGGAGGCTGCGTACGCTGGCGTCTGCAATGCCTGTCTTCTATCGCTTCCGTCGAAGGAGTTCCCAAAGAAGTGAACGAAATTGGACAACGAGACTGGACTTGTACAGTTCACCATGAATTCACTTAAAAGTATTGGAAAACTTCATTTGTATGTAAAAAACAAAAGATTTCAATGTCTCACTTCTGTCTTTCGTTGTTGCCGTGACTGTGAAAGCAGTTACACTTAGGTGGCTAATTTCTTTTTCGCGTGTTCTTTTTTGCGAAATTTGTTGTTCACTGCACAGAAAAACAGGCGAAAAAGTATTAGGCCTGGCGGTAAACAAAAACAAACAATGTTTGAACTGGGGACAAAACGTTCATCCGATTGGAGTATTTGAGTGGATCAAACGTTTGTCCGGCGAGGTGCAAATGTGAGGACTAACGATTGCCTGTCAAGATGTAAATGTGGAGACCAACAGTTACTCTATATTGTGCAAATGTGAGGACTAAATCTTAGTCCAGTGGGGTGAACTATGGGACTAATGGTTACAAAATAAGGTGTAAATGTCTGGACTAAATGTTAGTCCCTTGAGGAGACTAACTGTTACACCCATAGCCGTTAGTCCTTACAAAGATTAATGGTTGTGACAGCCCCATTAGTCTCCAAAAGAACAAACCACACACCCTTTGAACACACTTTTGCCTTAGAGTGTTGGTGAAAATCAGGGCATGCTCGTCATGCAAGGCATGACTGAATGCTATGCTCATGGTGCGTTAGCAGTCGTATCGCTAGCTTCACATATACCAAACTCGGTAATACGAAACGCGAATGAGTGATCAAGGTACAAAGCTGGTGCTAACATGATAATCATGAGAGGTGTCACTTGTAAGAACATGGCTGCATGCCATGCTCATGATGCGCTCACAGTTTCTTCGCTAGCTTCACATATATGAGACTTTTTATTATAAGAGTCCTTCAATACTTTCACTTGTCATGAGTCTTCGGCAAAAGTGTGATACAGAGACAGGGCAACCCATTGGGGCACCCTCACCCTACACTCGAAAGCCAAAGGGTGTTACAAGGGTGTGTGTTTCGTCCTTTTGGGGACTAATGGGGCTGTCACAACCATTAATAATTTCAAGGACCAACCGCACCGGGTGTAACAGTTAGTCTCCTCAAAGAGCTAACATTTAGTCCACACATTTACACCATAGTTCAAGTTACATGCGTAGTTCAATACAGCTACAACAGTCTCCGGCTCAGCTGCGGTTCCCGTCGACGTTTGGTAGGTGGGCGAGCTCCGCATCTTTTTGCACTGCACAAGTACGCCGGGAGGCCGTGAGAAATTCTCGGCACATCGTCGGCAGAAGCTTCGGAACGTTGCGTTGTGACTCGACAACACCTCCGATCAGCCAATAGTTCACGCAAACGATTTCACTCTCATCAAAGTGCTTTTGGCAAACGCCACATTCTGGAAATTGAATGTGAAACCACCACTCTGTGGTCACGGCATTGCGCGTTCATACTTTTCTTTCTGATCACTGTAGGCAGGAAGAACTCGGAGACTCTTTCATCATTTCGTTTGTACCATGGCGGCACTCCGATACCAAGCAGGTATACAGTATCTTTCCTGAGCTTTAGGCACAGCACACTGAACACAATAGTAATCATACGGTGAAAAAGTGCGCGATGGCATGCCACAATTTAATGCATGGATCCCACAGTGGTGCCAGCAGCCAGATTGTCTCCCGTATGCCCGATGGATGGATGAATGGATGTATTCTGCTGTGCCTTTTAGATCAGGTGGCTGCTCATGCCACCTAGCCACAAATTAAAGTACTATCACTAGGTGTTGAAATATTGAATTTCACTCGCGACTTGATTATTGCCACAAATAAGTTAGCCTAATCCTGGTAATCTCTACCCGTTTTAAGTCTATTTTGCGTTCATTGTCCCATTATCCCAAATGCTTTGAAAAATTCTGTGCCATTGTCTTGGAATACAGAGTGGATCGCTTGACAAAACATAATCATGTGTTCAGCCGTTTCCTCTTCCCTCCACACGCTGTACATAACGTGTGTATGCATTCGTATTTGGCTCGGTTCCTTTTGGTGTGCAATACTCCCGTTCTGGCTACAAATAGCAGAGAACTACCCCGAGACTTATCGTCGATCTTTTCTTTTTCAATTTTCTGCTTGAAAGTTCGATAGATCTGCAATGATTATTTTGCAAGCATTCGAATATTTCACATGTCCCTCTCTGTTTTCTACACCTTCTTCTTTACCAATGTTTTTTTTTGACTTGGTATTCTGCTGTGTTCTAAATACTCGCTTGACAATTTTAGAGTTCTCTTCCTCCAATTAGTATCGCAATTGTTCATATACAAGTAGCTAATAGCTTTCCAAGCCCAATGCCACTGTCCCCCTTTTCTCAATTGCTCCTCAAATTGTATCTTCCTGCTAGTTTCCCTGCTCTCAAACGATGTGCATTCCATGTCACCTTGTACCCCTTGATTTGGAGTGTTCCCATGCGCTCCCGAAGCACGTTGTTTAATTTCCAATCTTGCATGAATCTTTGATTGCATGCATCAGACCGCATTGCCGAACGTCAAAACAAGGACCATGACACCTTTCCGTATCTTTCTTACATCATTTCTATTGTAGTTCCACAGTGCCCTCTTTCCAGTTACAGCTGCATTGTGGTTTCCCAAAGCCATTAAGTACATTTCGTGCTCCCTTATGCCCTCATCCCCATTATTTATCGATATGTCTAAATACTTGCATTTATCCACAATTTATAACGTGACTTCCTGTATCCTTTGCTGAATGCTTTCGTTATCATTAAAAATCATGATTGCCGATTTCTTCCTACTCACTTCAAATTTAACTGATCTCCATCATTACAGCAGATTTCTATAAATCCATTAAGATAATCCTTGCTGTCGTCTATTTATACTATTTTATCTGCATAAATTCATGCTGGCGATTACTGTTAAACGTGTTCTCATTGCTTAGCAAAAAAAAAAAAGACTGAAGCCGAGTCGACTTCCCTCTTAATTGGCTTCTAATCTCTGTAGATAAAGCATAAATAACAAAGGTGCCAAGCGACATGTCTTTTAAAGCCCGCGTCGTATCTATGTAAATTCGGATACCTGTGCTTCGCATTTTATAACTACCTTGTTACTTCTATAGATATTTTTAGAAGATTACTTATTCCATCTTCCACATTAGTGCGTCCAGAAATCCCCACAAGTTTTTTTCAATCACACTACCGTAACCTCCCGTGATATCTTCGAATGCCAGCCACAAGGGCCTGAGTACTTTTCCCACTACTTAAATAGACTTCATCGATGAAAACAGATTTTCCTCCAACCTGCTTCGTTTACGGCAGCTATTTTGTAGCTCTCTCATCACCACCCTATTCTTTCCTTATGTCTGTAGTCGTTCCTTTACTAGCCTGTAAACAACTGACGTCACTGTTACAGGATGGTAGTTGTTTAGATAAGCTTTGTCCCCCTTTCCTTTATATATCATGCTCATCTTGCTTAGTTTTCACCCAAACGGGGCTTCACCTTTATTTATTACTTCGATCGCAGCCTCTCCTAATGTTTGTTCCGAGTTAGGTCGTAGTTTCTTTATTAGCGTAATTGCAATGCCATCAGAGCTTGTTGATGTGCTATTAGCTACCCCCTTCCCTGCTCTTTCCCACTCCGATTGTCGCAGTAAAGACACTGCACTAACTGGTATATCCTTATTCGGTAAGTTAGATGCAGCGCTTCTTTTGAGTTTAGAGTTGTCTGCGGTCATCTCTTTTTTATTGCATTGCCTCATCCCCTTCTAGTCTAACCCCTTGAACTGTAATTATAAACGCCTGTTCCATGCTTGCCTTATTACTCAGAAAATTGAGGTGCTTCCAAAACTATGCAGCGGCCTTTCTATCCCTTTTCTTTACTGCCGCAATCCATAGGGCTCCATTCTACTAATATTTTCATTGATCAGATTGGTGGCTTGCCTTCTGCAACTCATTAAGGTATCCTACTTTTTTAACATCAATTTCCAGTTCACCCCTCTCTTTAGCATACCTCGGTTCCTTGTAGGCTTCCTGATGTCTTACTGTAATTCTCTTAACTTTTACGTCATACGAGTTCTTGGGTTTGTGTCTCCTTTTCTCGGTTGATCTGACCGTACCTCAGGAAGCTATAACTGAGACGATCGAGTTAAATTTGTGCACTTTAATGAACCCCAGGTGGTTGAAATTCTTGGAGCACTATACTACGGCTACTCTCATATTCATATGAGGGTTTCGGGACGTTAAAATCTACATATCAACCAATCAAATTGTTTACGTTCACTGTGTTTCAGCATCCTCGGGGAGCATTTTGTTCATCTCTTTAGTTGCTATTCTGAATAAATATTACCACGTGGTTGCTCACAATGCCTCCTTCTCATTTTCATTTCTCTTCCAAAACTCAGCTTAATGCGTTTGTGATCTCTACCATAGCTTCTGGGCCCATATTTATCTTAGTTCATCGCTCTTAGCTGATCATACATCCTATGTGACATCGTTGGGTAATCTATCGTCGACTGCAGCCTCGCCACCTCCAATGTTATCTGCCCTGCGCACTTCTCACTACTGTTGCAAATGATGAAATCATGCCTTTCACACTTATCCTTTAGCTTTATGCCTGTCGGGTTAGTATATCTATCCATATTTTCTATGGGTGCATTCATATCTCCTAGTATTTTAATTTCGCTTTCTTCTCCTTGTTCATCAATGTCGTTTTCTATGCGATACACTATTTCTTGGTGCAGTGCATAGAAAACGCAAGTGCACAGTACTTGTGACAGGGGCTTTTGCCCCTGTCACAAGTACTTTCATAAATAATTGCCCCAATAACCAATCCTTTTTTGCTACCGTCTGTTCTATTACCGTATTCCCATAAGTACTCCGCATTACTAGGTGGTTGTTCCATGTCCTTGAGATGTGCTTTTACACAACCATATACCATCAGCTTCTCCTGTCTGAGCTGTTCTTCTATCTCTCTCCACTTCAATATATTCCTGCTTCCTTGCATGGGACTATAACATAAGTCTGAATTTGCTCAGCCCTCCCCTCGTGCCTACCTCGATATCTCCCCTAGACTTTACGTGTTTTATATATTGGTGCCACTTTGGAATCTTATCTGTCCATACCACCTGCCAAAAAGTCCCCCTGGTTGTTTTCCTCGTTACTTGCTAACCCGGACCTTGAAGGGCTTGCGTGTCTCTCCCCCCAAAAGAACTACTGCGCGTCCTGCAAGTCGCCAACCCAGCTCATGACCTACCTCCTATCCATGTGAATTCTATCTCGTTGAAAACCACCCCACTCTTAACCTCTATGTTTATTTCCACAACCTCAAGACCTTTCGCTCGACTAAACTGCCCTGAATTTTCGTTTGCGTCGACAACCACTCTCTGCAGGTTACCGTCACGTACGGGTACTCCCGGAATCGTACATATCACTACGTGTACCGTAGGGGAAATGGCGCTCATGTCATCAACCTCTTGCGCCAGTGTGGTTGCTGGTCCTTCCGATTCTTCATTAAAGACACCATTTTGAGCGCACGCAATTATCACAACGTTTTGTTCATTAGCTTTATTAGTGAGTTTTGCGCTCGCTTGCCAATTGACCGCTTCTAGCTTATTTTCTGAGAACGTCCCTACTGTAAGCCTTTTGTCGCCTCTTACACTCTCTATGATTGCTTCTGCGCATCAATTTAAAATCGAGTACCTGGTGATTATCATGTACAGTGACTTTTTTTGCTAGGGTGTCCCGCACTTGTAGGCTAATTGCGTCTGTGACGCCGGCTGCTTTGCCACTCCCACCCCGATCATTAGTTCATCGAAGCTTGGTCGTCTGACCATTGCGCTGGTTGAACCTGTTTATTCCACACCTACGTGCCCTTTGTTCTCGGCTGTTCTGCGGGCCGGTGCCCTACCATTCACTCCATCGGCCGCTCCTTTGTTCAACTTCGCTAGTGCCTCCTCGGTTGACCAAAGCATTTCTGCCATACACCGAATTTTTTCTTGCTCTGTCCCCAACACATGTTCCAGCGCAGTCATTCTCATCAGTAGTTCACTCTGGACGACGAATATTTTCCAGTTTTTTCTCGACGTTACATTACTTACACTTGGCGTCAACCTCTTCTGCATTTGCGTCCGCACTTGCCTTCATTTTCAAACCCACCACGCATCCTGAACATGTTACCGTCTTTTTAACCGTGTCTTTTTACACGGTTAAGTGTGCTTGGCAGCACTGTGTATAGACGGATGCTCATGAACTTTTATTGCTTCACCTATATGCCCTGCTGCGGACGGATTCTATTGTGGGGCGACCGGCTGCCATTCTTTTATTGCAAGCCAATTTCATCGCGCCTGCGCTAGAGTGTTCCTTCGATGGAGCGTCATCGAAGGAGTGGCAGGCTGCGCCTCGAGTGCTTTTTTGCCCCCATCTGGCCACCAGTTTGACGTCAGCGGACACTTCCCGAATTTGGCATAAAACCCGGACTCAGCTTCGGCAGCCTTTCAGTGGGCTTGACAGTACCGCGTACAGACGAATGCTCATGAACTTCTATTTCTTCACCCAGGTTGGTGACAAATATTCTGGGTATTCAATTAGGGACTATTCACTTGCCTTGATCATGCTGCCGGGCCCACAGAGACTGCTTGCTTCAGTGTGTGATTGCTTGCATGTTATCGAATTGCTGTTGTTAACATCTGGAGACGTCGAGCTAAACCCCGGACCGACCTCGGATTCGGAATCTGAAGCTACTGTATATAGACAAATTCTGAAGAAAATAATAAAAAAGCAAACAAAAACCAATAAGACGCTCACCGCACTTTCTGCCACAAAAACAGGTTGAATTAACTATAGCTGATGTACAAGAAAAAATAACTTTGATGAAAAAGGAGCTTGCTCGTTTAAAAAATGTGAGGATAAGCTGGCCTAGCATGAGGTACTCTGCAAGGGGACAAAGAAACTGGTAGAAAAGCTGTCAGCTAAGGTCGAGGACCTTGAAAAGTGTAGTCGAAGAAATAATGTTATAATTTATGGCTTAAGTGAAGAAGCAAACGAAGACAACAAATCCCTGCGAAACAGAGTTGAGCAAGAGGTATTGAATGAGCTACTTAGCATTGAAGTTAAGTCAATTGAGCGAATTCACAGGTGGGGTTCCAAATAAGCTGAGAAACACCAGCCGGTTATACAGCGGCTTTTTTATTTTTCTGAGGAAATGAAAACATTGGTATCGTGCCCTAAGTTAAAAGCAATGGATATTTCAGTATCGGAGGACTTCTCAAAGAGGCTACGTGATTTTCGCGGTAGGCTATGGCGTTATGCAGCTGGGGAAAAGGGCAATGGGACGAAAGTTTCGCTCTCTTTTGATAAATTGAAGATAGACGACAAAGCTTACACTTGGGACCAGCTTCTCAACTGCCGGGTAGAAGTTAAGCGGCCTGCCGCGCAGGCACGGATTGAACCTAATTCTGCTGCGCCTGCCCGTGTGAACACGCGTAGGCGCGATAAAAAATGCTAGTCTGTAACCAAAGTGCTCAGAGTTGTTTCACTCAACGCGCGCAGCATTGTGAATAAATGTGGTTTAGTCAAAGGCCTAATATCATGTTATGATCCTCATGTCTTAGTAGTAACAGAAACATGGTTGCATGCAGATGTGCAGGACTCGGAAGTCGTACCCTCTACATATAAGCTTATTCGTAAAGATAGGGAATCACGAGGAGGGGAAGTACCTTTCGTCATCAAAAAAATGAAAAAAAACATTGGCTTTATTATTTTGGGTGGAATTTGTGACCACGAAACTGTACGGTGCAAACTTAAATTTTTTGGAAAACTATACTTTTGGGTGGCGTATACAGGCCACCTAATGCCTCCCACGATTATTTAGAAGCCATGTACGATTTCCTTGCAGAAAATGCCAATTAACGATCGAATATAATAGTTACAGGAGACTTCAACTTGCCAGGTATAAACTAGTCTGACTTATGCCATGATAGCAAACAGTCCCAAAGTGCTGACTTACTGCTCACGACTGCGTTCAACTTTTCTTTACACCAACTAGTTTCCGATGCTACTAGGGTTGTTGACTCGTCCTCATCACTCTTGATTTAGCCTTTGTCAGTAGCTCCCTTCAAGGCTCATCTGTTAGTGTTGAAAACGGGATATCCGATCACAAGTTGCTTGCTTTGTCGTGTCCTATTTTGGGTACACGTTCCTTTACTAAGCCGTCAGAAATTCTTGTCAGAGACTACACTCATGCGGACGACAATGCTGTCCTAAAATATTTGGAATCGCGCTTCATTAGTTTTAGCCTAATAACGGATAATAAAGAAATGTGGTGAAATTTTACAGAAATTGTTTTTTAGGGCGAGCGAGAGTATGTACCATTAAAAAGAAAACGTATTAATAGAGAAGCACCCTTGGTTCTCACGAGAAATGATTCATTTAAAACGGAAAAGTAGCCGACGTCGCAAACGCGGTAAAACAAGCGACCTACAAAGCCTTATTGCTAATCTGAAGGAAAGCCCCGCCGCGGTGGTCTAGTGGCTAAGGTACTCGGCTGCTGACCCGCAGGTCGCGGGTTCGATTCCCGGCTGCGGCGGCTGCATTTCCGATGGAGGCGGAAATGTTGTAGGCCCGTGTGCTCAGATTTGGGCGCACGTTAAAGAACCCCAGGTGGTCAAAATTTCCGGAGCCCTCCACTACGGCGTCTCTCATAATCATATAGTGGTTTTGGGACGTTAAACCCCACAAATCAAAATCAATTAATCTGAAGGAAAAAACACGATTAGCAAAACAGCATTTCTTTTCTGTTACTCTGCAGTCATTTATGCACAACGAAAAGCGAAAATCTTGGCGCTATCTCTCGTAAGATAAATAAGGCATTTCGGAGATAAATGTTTCAGGCAAAAGTATTCTTGACGTGACTACCATTTCTAACGAATGTAATGCCTTTTTTCAATCTGTGTTCACGCGGACAGCTTTGCACTCAGCGCTGCCGTCATACGTTTTTGATTATCCTATGCCTGAAGTAGAAATAACAAAGGATGGTGTCCTCAGCTTTTCGCATAAACTAGACGTGAAGAAATCAGCTGATTCCGATCAACAGTCCAATACTTTATTAAGTAGATATACTGCATGGGTAGCTAAATATCGGCATCAAATTTACGTTATGTCCCTACGCACTTCGAATATTCCTGATGATTGGCGCTCGGCAAAAGTTATTTGCATGTATAAATCTGGCTCTTTTCTAGAAATTGGCAACTACAGACCAGTTTCCCTAACGAGTACTTGTTGTAAACTTCCTTAGCATCATTACTTGCCTCGAATATACCAATTTGCTTTATTTCAAACAGCATGGTTTTATAACTGGTTTGTCAACTGTTACCCAACTATCTGAAATAACTGATGACTTAATTAGTACACTAAATACTAATGGTCGAACCAACGCTACATTTCTAGATTTGTCAAAGGCGTTCAATGTCGTCCCCCATCCCGATCTGATTACAAAACGTCTCTCAAATGTCGTTGAACGAAAAGTAGTTAACTTGATAGTATGTTACTTAAGAAATAAAACACAGTGTGTCGACATTATTAAGTGTATCTCTGAAGAGTTGGATGTGTGCTCTGAAGTCCGCAGGGCTCTGCACTGGGCCCTCTAATTTTTTAGCACAATCAAATGATATTTATCGTACTGTTAAACCCCCTATCCTTAATAAATAATTTGCGGACGTCTGCGTGGTATACACAGCTATTTAAACCCGAGATGACCAAATTAAATTAAACAATGTTTTGCACTCAATTGAGATATGGCGTACAAAGTAGGGTTTAGGAATAAATGCTATTAGGACAGCTTCGATTACAGTAAGCAACAAAAAGAGGCTTCGTGGTTTTACCTATCCTTTAGGTAATGCTACGATCAACAGATTCGATAAGGTTAAATATTAAGGCGTCACACTTACAAGCAACCTCAATTGGGAAACACACCTTGATAACATTTGTGAGGGTGCACTTAAGAAATAGGCATTTTCAAAAAAAAAAAAAAACGTAGCACAGTACTCCTGCTGCTGTGAATATAAATGCTTATAAGGCACTAGTACGACCTAAGTTGGAGTATGCAGATGTCATTTGGGGCCCTTACCAACAATAAAAATTAAGTAAAATCGAAAGAGTACAAAATATACCTTTGAGCTTCATCTATTCTGTTTATTCGCGTCACTCGAGTGTAACCACTTTACGTAATAGGAAAAACCTTGAAACACTCGAGCAGCGTAGGGTCATATCTAGATGAAAATTCTTCTATCAGCTTTACTACGGTCACTTGAATATGTCGCGGAAACACTACATCCAAGAGCCCTTCAAACGATCAGCCAGAATTCATCACGGTAAGGCCGTTAGGAAACCAATTAGTTACATTAATTTGCATAAGTTTTCTTTGTTTTCTCAAGAAATTTAATATTGAAATATGGTACCCGAAGAGACAGTCAACTCTGGGTCATTAGAGGTGTTTTCACAGCGTATTTGTAATATAAGCTTTGGTTAAAGTGTCATTTAGACATTGGTAGACATTATCATTGTGTTCTTCTACCTAATGCATACCGTATCGTATGCCTACACGCGATTGTGTAGGCATATTTACGCCTCCTCTTATGTGTGTTGTGCGTTTTAAAATTACGCCAAGCAACACTGATGTATTGTCCAGTTGTATGTCGAATTTCTGTCAAAGTATTTCTTTGTTTTCACTCCTGCATGTGCCCGAGCAGGGCCTGCAGTATCTGTAGATAAATAAAAACACAAAAAAGTAAATACCAAGTGGCTGACCCCTTCCCTTCTTTAAAAGCCATACATTGTGACAATCACTATAAAGATTTACCCTGCTAGCTTATTATATATAAGCAAGGTCGAAACATGCACAAGCACTTATATGCGTAGTCGATCGAAAGCCCTCGCAAAACACGTCCATCCACCGTGCCAGCCCCGCGCGGTGCTGTTGTGCCACCACGCAGCCACCACTCGCAGCGCACAAAGCTCTCCCGTTGAGTTACACCGAAGCTTCACGACCAGTAAAAGTATCGAAATACTCTGGTATTACGTGGCGCGAATGGTTGACGAAGGTAAACGACATGGTAAAACATAATAATCATGATATGCGTGTCAGGTAAGACATGACTACAGGCTACGCTCATTGTCTGCTCACGGTCATTTGGCTCACGTATACCATATATGACATTTGGTGACATCAGTGCATGACGAAGGCATATGACTGGTGCAAACATATTACTGGCATGCGTGTCATGTAAAACATGACCACAAGCTATGCTCTAGCACGCTCGTGGCCGTTTCGCTAGCTCCACGTATACGAAATATATTATCTCGCGTCGTGAATAGACGATGAAGATAAATGACACGTTCAAACATGACAATTATGACTTAGATGTCATGCATGGCATAATTTATCTCCACCTCATAGTTTTGTACTAATAAAAAAGTGACATCATAACCTTCCTCATTAGTGAATCTCATGCCGTAAATTGCAACTGAACGCATTTTCAATGCGAAGCATTCTTAGTGAACTTTGGCGACTTTGAGCGTATCTATCTAACCGCTAAGGTTTGGGTGCTCTCGTGGTCTCCCCTTAACTTCACGTGAACCAAAATTAGTATGGGAGGGTAAGATGGTTCGACGAATATGAGGCGCTAGTTCAGGCATAAATAATGTCACAATTCCGTCGCGTACATCGTCAACACTTCCCACCGGACAGTGGCGCAAACCTATGGGTTGGTATGTGACACTGATATACGGGTATGTGCCACAGGTGATTGGGGCTTAGGATCTACGCAGGAACGGAGAGAACATACATCGGCAATTTTAATGCGTGAGCGTTGAAAAATACTCAAAAGTGGTAGCGTCAACCGAACAATTACAAATAATAATTTTCAAGGTTGCAGCTGGAATCGAACCCAGGCATTATGCGTGGCAATTAAGCATTTTAACACAGAGCTATGGCAGGTCTCGCAAATACTTTTCAAATATACGCTAATAGTCGTGAAAGGTTATTAGTGGTTGCAGTGCGGCCTACGCAATTTTATAAACATTACATATGTACTTCTTTGATGAAGCCGTCACGTCGAGTTAACGTCAATTGTGGTCAGTTGCCATGCGCTCAAGTTGATTTATGTAGCTGTGTCAAAGGCCAGCACCCTTTCGAGCATCAGTGCATCATATCAGCTTCCAGTGTAACTAATACACATGTTCCAGTTGGCATCGTTGCACAAGTGAAAAAAAAAGTGGTGTTATAAACATCTGCAACTCTTCAACATATGCCTGCACGTGCAACATTTGTACATGTATTTAGCGTCCTTTTTGACGTATTGCTCATTAAAACAATTGTAACATGGTCACCTTCTCTCCACATGCTCTGTATAACGTCGATTCCCAGGTACGTGAGATCTGCTGATTTTTTAATACTAAGCTGATCCTTCTTATTCTTGACCATAGTATACTATCCCGGAAAATGTTTCAAGGCACAATTTCTAATGTGTAAGGAAAGGTGGCTTTAACAAGAGTTCTTTCACATAGGTCTTTGTGCTCTCCCAGCTTGCCGTTAAGGCACCTGCCCAACTGATATATATGAGGTTTTTCTGCAGGTCAAAGAGACATAAAATTACTCCCTCTAAACAATCAACATAACAATCTTATCATTTTTCAGCATCCTGTTTTCGTTCGGGCATCTTAATTTACAAGCGAACGAAGTGTCGAGAGTTGATGCAGGCATAAAAGACGACTTTTAAACCAGTGCGCACGCTTATTTTCTTCAAATCGCTCACAGCTTTTGTAGTGGACTTGATGGTGTTGATGACGGCACGCCCAGTTTGGCGCACCACCCAAGAAACCAGTAATTATTTAGAAGAGATTATACATATTTGTACTTATTGCATTATGTTGTGGTTAAAATATTTTTTTCTCATTTATAGAGTAGCAATTAGTGATTATGATGCATGGCGTCTTATAGCACAAGGGCTATATAATGACCAAAGAGCTCCAGCTTGTGGGATAAGAGACGCAAATAATAGTTATGACAGGTGGCTGTATATTATCCTTAAGATTTCTCGTGCTAACGCGGGTTTAAATATAGTCGTTATAAAGTTATGACAGTGCCGAGAAGTATGTTCACTGAGGAAGATGAGCAAAAAAAGCGTGAAAATGAAGCCGTGGTTTGGATGTAGTCACCACAGCCGTGATCTCGGTAGAGAAGGCGAGCGACGTATCACGTCGAAATATGGGGCGAAAACTCTGTACATCTTGTAAAAGCATGAACAGTGATTGAGGATTGAAAATCATATCCCTACTGTTGAGCATGATAGCATTTATTGGAAGCTGCTGTTGAAAGGACAATCCAAATGTTTTGTTATAGAGCATAGAATTCACTACACGGAACGAGGATGTGGAGAACCGTAAGTAGATATCTACATTTCTCACAGATCGGTTCGTCTTCCCCAGATAAAATGTAAAAATGTGTAGAGTGTGTGTGTTCTCTCTGTATTGTGGTACGTGATACTTGCTCGAAACGTGAATACACTACTGCCAGCTTATTTTCAAGTCTCGGTTCGATAGCACGCAATCAGGTTTTCTACTCGCTCAACCCATTGGGGCTGCCAACATGATCAGAGCACCGGGCGAACGAAAGGCGTTAGTGCAGTGCAGGGACTGAAATGGATGTATTGGCGGCAGCTTTGTCATTCGCAGAGGAAGCTAGCTGCTTCACCGGTACGTTTTCAGCGACTTTGCCGTTCCCAAACACCAAGAACACAAAAATGCGTCGTTTGAGAGCGTATATTGTGCGTAAAATAGAGTAAAGTGCCACAAGCGCTAGATTTTATTGTTGTTTGAATGTTTTCAAATATATTACTTTTCTCGCGAATCTGTGTAGAAAACCGCGCAATGCAGTAGCTTTTGCGGTGAAAATGTTTGTTTGCGGATGCAGCATACCGGAATTTGAAAAAACCGGGCCAACAATTGCATAGGACACAACATTGTGACACTTTGAGACATCTGTAAAGAATTCTGGGCAAATGTATTGATGTTGAATTTATAGGAAGTGTGTGCGGATGCGTACGTAGGTGCGTGTTTAGTAACTTTTAAGAAAGATATATCAGTCAATAACCTGGTACTACCACGGCAGTGTATGTGCTGTGGAAGCTATCAAAAGATGTGCTAGAAATGGCTAGTCTGTTTTCTCAGCGAGGCTCCTCACACGGATTGCGTAGGGCTGTCTCAGCGAAGGGCGGTTGCTGAACAAGGCAGAATTGGACACATCATTCTTTGTGGAGTAGGATAGATGTTCCTCGTCAGGGTTAACTTTGAGACAACATGTTAAAGACATGTACCATATCTCCAGATGGAGCGACCATTCATTTGTTTCTACGGGCAGGCTTAGTCCGGGGCTAGTTTGTAAAGCACCCGTAGAAATGCGGATGCCTGGATGGTGGACAGGGTCAAGCACATTTCAGGCTGATGATGTCGCAGGCTCATATTTTATAGCACCACAATATAGGCACGTGCGTATGCGGGTTTCGCATAAATTATTCACACATTTCCTGTCAGTACCCCTCACTGCGCGTAGCAACACTTTCAGGATGCTCAAGGTTTTAGGCACCTGTTTTTTAGATACTTTATGTATTCTATGAAGGTTAGTTTTGTGTCAAAGACGAGTCCTTGGAACTTGTTCCCCGTTCTCATTGACAGAGGTTGGCCATGTAACTGAATGTCAGGGTCAGGATGAAGGCCTAGATGTCGTGAGAATAGTATGCACGCGCTTGTTTGTGGATTAATTTAGAACCCAGTTTCGTCTGCCCATTTAGAGATCTTGTTCAAGCGAAGCTGAACGTGCCGCTCACACATGGCAAGTTTGCAAGAATTAAGTAAACCTGCACATAATCCACATACGTGGACTGAAAGATATTATGCAGTATGCAGAGTCGCAATGAATGAAGTTTGATAAAGAAGGGCGAACAACTCAATACACCACCTTAAAGTACTTCAGTTTTCCTGACAAATATTTCCGATAAATCATTCCCTACGAGCACTTGGAATATACGATGCGACAGGTAACTCTCTATTAGAGTGAACATTCTTTCACCTACGCCTGGTGTGACATGTCTAATAGTACTCCAAAGCGCCATGTTGTGTCGTACGCCTTTTTTATGTCGAGGATTAGAGAAATAAGAATTGCTTTTGGACAAAGGCGTCACGTATTTCTACCTCGTTTTAAATAGGATGGTCAGTGGTGAGTTTACCGTATCGAAAACTACACCGGTATGGGTTCGGTGAACAGTTTGTGTCGACAAAATGCATAAGTCACACGTGTATCATTTGTTCAAAAAGATTACAGAGACAGATTTTGAAGGCTATGAGCCTGTATCTGGAACCTGAGAATGTGTCTTTGCCCTGTTTAAGAATTGAGATAATGATTGCTTCTTTCCACGCAGAAGAAATCTGACCAGAAAAACTAACTGCATTATACAAGAAAAGGAGAGCTTTTTGAGTTTAGGAACATATGTGTTTCAAGATATCGTCCACAATATAGTCAGAGCCTGGAGAAGAATTATTACATCAATTTACCGATGCTTGTAACTCAGCCAAAGAGAAAAGTTCATTGTATGCCTCGTGTCGTGATTATTTCTGCTCCAGATTTTGTATTTCGATTCTTGTTTGTGTCGTTGTGAGTGTAAGTGTCGTTGGAGGGCTGGAAACCTGTTCGAAGTGAGGGCCAAAAAGTTCGCTTGATCTTCCAAGCTGTAGCCATTTGTGTTTACTATGTGGGCAGAATGGATTTGTCGTCCTGCTACCTTACAAACCACGTTGAAGACTTTAACCTCATATGTATATGAATTATTACCAGATGAAAACTTATGCCCACTTTCTCTTCTGGCCTGTCTGCGCATTCTCCTGCTGTAGGCATAATTTTCTCAAAGGTTTTGAGATTCTCGGCTGCCGGTTCGTCCCGAAGCGAACTTCACGCTGTGTTTTCCTGTTTTTGTGCACAACAATACTCATTGTTCCACCATGGGAGATGTATCTTGCCGGGCGGTCCACATGTTTGCAGGATACACTTAGTTGCAGCATTCGTCAGAAAAGATGTGAAGTTTTGCGGAGTTTTCACGACCGTTTCATAGGCCTTTTTAAAAACAACGCCTGCAAACTAGGCACAAAAATGTTCTCTACGATGATTATGAAGTTTAAAAAATTGAACTACCTAAATTAGCAAAAAATAACTGAACGCAAGTACAGGTACGCATTAGGTTAGCTAAACAAGTTTGAAATACGTGGCTTTAAGTTATTTTGTGTATTTCAATGCCAAAGTTCAAAAAAACAGCGTAGCACGAAAGCGTGGCACTCCACATTTTTGCAATTCTTGATTTACTGTGCTTCAACAGTTTTTATCGGCCTAAGCAATTGCAGATCTCTTCTATTCGCTCATCAGGTAATAACATAAAAAAAGTTTTGAATGAAGTTTAAAAGGTCGACGACTCATGCTTTGTTTGACCTTACGTGTATTCACCCATTGCTTTTTGGATATGGTCGAGGTTTCTCAGTTCTCCTTGTACATTATTCCGCTGCAGTATTCATGTTAATGTAAAGTTTTGCTGTGGGTACAAGAACGGTTGTCTTAGGTTAGGGGGCGTTTTGGGGGCCCTGTCATTCGAAAATATAGTTTTTTGGCAGGCTCTAAAGAGCCGCATCTATCCTTTACCGTCTGAGGCCCCGGGGAAGTGAGACATTTAATGAGTTTCTTTTGTGAGGTGGCCGATGGTGCATGCTCAGCAGGTACCTTCACAGAACTTTCGAACCTAACTGCACTTGCAGTAGTCCGGGGTCCAGCAGACCCGAGAGTCTTCCGGACTTCTTCTTCAAGTGGAGAAGCAGTACAGGCTGCTCCAGCCGGGGGCACTGATAGCACAACAGAGGCTACACCATATGACATTCACGTATGGAAACGTAAGGCGCTGTGCCCTTTGGTGTCATAACGGCGAAGAAGGGGGTAAGACGGGTTCTGTAGTGCAAAACGTTTACGTGCCACTTAGAAGAACAAGTTGAATGTGATTTTCAGTTCTAGTATTTCTTTTTGCTTCTTCCACGACGGGCATGATTTCGAGTAAGCAAGATGATCTCCTTCACAGTTATCGCGACGCGTTGCTGAAGCACAAGCGTAGGTTGAATGGTTAATGAATTAGCTTTGTGCGCAAGTAGAGTGCCCTCCGCAAGTTTTTGATCCACGTCCGAAGCGCCGACACTTGAAAAAAACGGCATGATTTAGGTACGTAGAGTACGACACGAAGCTTACAATAACTGGTTTCAGTGGATTTGGGTAGATCGTTGCTTTCAAAGGTATTTATAATGTGTTTTTGAAAATGTGTGGGTCATCACGCCTCCTCATTATTTTTTGTCACGTGCCCAAGATTCTGGCTCATGTGAAAGTCGCACCACCTCTCGCCGGTTTGCGGTGGCGCTTTTCGTAGTTCTATTGCAATCAAGAACAAAACATTGATATCTCCCTTCACTTACAGATTTTTACAAGCATTTTCGCTTATAAGTAGCTCACGTAGAAACCTTTTTTTTTGGAGCTGCGTTCGACTGTTCACAATGCTGCGAGTGTGACGAATCTTACAAAGAAACGTTTTTTCTAAGGAAGCGTATACACGAATCAGCTAAATGAGCGTGATTTAACTAATTATCTTATGCCACACTTTAAAGCTACCTAATTTGAGTTGATCCAATAAACAATACCCAATAAATACCGTTCAACAAGCTAGTGGCCAAACTTGGCTTGCGAAAAATATCACGTGAACGCTCCGTGCAGCTGTGTGTATGAACGAATCAACTGACAACATAATGATTATCATCATCATCATCATCACCATCCTGACTACGCCCACCAAAGGACAAAGGCTTTCTCCTATGATCCGTCCCGCAGGTCGCGGGATCGAATCCCGGCTGCGGCGGCTGCATTTTCGATGGAGGCGGAAATGTTGTAGGCCCGTGTGCTAAGATTTGGGTGCACGTTAATGAACCCCAGGTGGTCGAAATTTCCGGAGCCCTCCACTACGGCGTCTCTCATAATCATAACGTGGTTTTGGGACGTTAAACCCCACATACCATACAAATCCTATGATCCGTCAATCACATAGCAACACTTTAAAGCCTAGTCATGAAAGCTAGGACTCCTCAGGTGTCCACCGTAGAGCTGTGCTTCGGGGCGGTTTCGACCGGCGGTGGCATGGGGGTTCTTCGGCGTCTGCATCGGCGTCGGTTCATGCCGGGTACGTTATTGATGTACCCGGTGGTCGTTTTTCATTGGCTTTGCAGTAGAAACTATAGTTACATGTTCAAAGAGCTATCTTCCCGCCTATTATTTGCTGAATATGCTGAAATACAATTTTTTGGCACTATAAGAACTGTGGGAAAAGCATGAAAAGTACTAGAAGTAAGAGAACAGGCAAACATTTCTTAAAATTTTGTTTATCAGCGTTCATATTGAAAATTTAAAAAAGAAGGGCGGTAAGGGGCATTTATCTCAAGTCATGTACAGTGCACTATTAAAATATGGCGTTTAATGCATGCCATGACTCCAATATGAATGAATGATGCCACGGTGGACTGCACCTGATGTTGTCACATCATAACTGCTTTCACTGTAAAACGGCATTTCCACGCTGTGTGCTGGCGCCTTCACACTTAGGATATTGTTTGGGCGCTCATATTCTACTAAGCACATGGTGCTCTCGTAGATGCATCAAGGCCTTCAACGTGTACTTCTGTGAGATTCAGGATGGCAACTATAGGTGGGTGAGGGGGTGCTGACACCCAAAAGAGCTTCTTTTAATGGTGTAGATTTTTGGGTGATATTAATGTATCTGCACGACTTCACCTCGACCACCAGTTGCCTAAGTTAGCCGTTCTACACAAAAAAAACCCCAAAACATTCATGAGTGTGACTCATGTGGCATTGCTTAGATTCGTTCCATAATTTGTTCTTAGTATCAACTTTCCAGAAAAGCACGCTCCATGAATGACGATGTTATGAACGCAGATCAAAACAGCAATTCAATTGCAGATGGTCTATATTTGCTACTTCTGGCTTATTAGCAAAACAAAGCACATAGAAATACACACACACACATTATATATATATGTATATATATGTATTTATATATTCTGATTAATAGCTGATTAATAGTCCCTCGTATACAACCTAATGACACCAAATCTGCCAGTACGAAACCCTCGTTTTTTCATCCACTTTTTTTCATCCACTTTTCTTTTTCTTATTTACATTCCATTGGTTCTAATATTTTCCCCTGTACATTATTTGGCAATACTGTCTGTTAGACCTCATTAATATTGCGTTAAAGACACGGAAAAACGAGCCCTTAGGTATACACTTCTTTTCCTTATTTCATTAAACGAGGGTCTTGTACTGGCCGACTTGGTGTCATTAGGTTGTATACGAGGGACTATTCATCAGCTGCCCGCTCATAATAAGTTCACGTGCTACGTGACGCCAAACATGTGCATAAAAGAGTGCTTTCACACTCGTCGCTTGGCTATAGATGGCGCTGGCTGTCACTCCTACTTTTAAGTTCCCATATAAACCCAAAAAAGTGAATGGACGGAAGGCCGCTGTGGTAGCTCAGTGGTTAGAGCATCGAACGCGTTATTCGAAGGTCGTAGGTTAGATTCCTGCTCACGAATGGTTATTTTTTCATCCACGTTTCTTTCTTCTTATTTACATTCCATTGGTTCTAATAACTTCTCCTGTACATTACTTGGCATTACTGTCTGTTAGATATTATTATTATTGTGTTAAAACACGGAAAAACGAGCTCTTAGGTATACACTTCTTTCCCTTATATATATATGTATATATATATATATATATATATATATATATATATATATATATATATATATATACTTATTTATTTATATATTGCTACGGTATGAGCCAGGCTGTAGTATGTGTCGAGTAGGTAGCAGAGGAAGACGACGTTGTCTGGGGTGTGGCCTGAGGACTCCATCTTTACCGCGACTGGCGAACTTCATCCTCACCCTGTAAATAAATCCGCCTATCCTTTTATTCAACCGTAACAGTTTTGTGGTGGAGGTGCTGGGTAATCATCCAAGCAACACGACGCTTCAAGTGCCTAATCTACGACGAAGCCGCCTTGCCGGACTGCCCCCATTACCACTGGCAGCTGAGATGTCTCACGGTGAAGGAGACCGGATCCCCGCAGCTGCAGACCTTCAACCAGTCCCAGGAGCACCGGTGGTGCCAGGTTCGCGTGCGGCTGGTCTCTGGTTGCGTCAGGATCTGATAGTGCCTCGCACATTCGGTGGCAAATCTGGCGAGGACGTGCACGCCTTGCTCACAAACTACAAACGGGTGAGCAAATACTACCAGTGGGACACGGCGACCCAGTTGACCAATGTAGTACTTTTCTTAACGGACACAGCACTCGTGTGGTATGAGAACCACGAAGATGCCCTTACGTCATGAGATCGCTTCTTTTCTGAAATAAAAACGTGCTTTGGAGACTCCGTAGCTAAGAGAAAGCAGGCCGAAGAAACGTTACTGCAGAGAGCTCTGATGCTAGGAGAGACGTGCACGACCTATGTCGAGGCAATCTTGAAGCTCTGCAAGATTGTCAACCCTTCTATCTAAGAGGAAGACAAAGTTGGCCACCTATTGAAGGGCGTATCCGAGGACGTGTATCAGTTCCTCATCAGCAAAGCCAGCCTTGCTACAGTAACCGACGTCGCAAGCCACTGTCGCACATTCGAGACCCTGAAGAAGCGACTTATCACCCCAAGTTCGGTCGCCTACCGAACGTACCCACCGTGGCAAGTTTTGACGAATACACGCCACTTGATCTCGCGTTGGCAATACGCCAGATTGTTCGAGAAGAGCTCACTCGACACGCTCGCCCGACGCCATACGAAGCTACACCCACACCGCCTCCCTCTCGCCCTCCCGTGTCAATTGCGGCAGCAGGCATCGATGACTGCAACTACAGGCCAGCCTCACCACCGAGGTCACAGCGCAATGACTACCCGCTGCTGAAGTACGAAGACCGCTTCAGTTACCCCCATCAGCCAGCCAACACCTATTACAACCCGAAGGAAGATGTACCTGTACCATCACCACGTCATCAAAATGTCTTCCTGGAGTACAATGCATACCGCCATCCCCCTGTGTGCTACCGTTGCGGTATCGCCGGGCATATAGCTCGGTTCTGTCGTCGACAGAGGGAGCCGACATCCCGATATCATTCCTCATCAGTTTCCGCCAGCGGGCACTGGTGGCCTGCGTTTTCCAGGAGTACCTCACGACGGGGAAATAACCGTGGCAGTTCTCCCGCTTCTGACCGTAGTTTGACGCCTCCATCTGGCCGACTGCATTGTTCCCCTTCGCTGGGACGACGCCTGTCATCACCGCCGCTGCCGGAAAACTAGCCAGCGCGACCGATGGAGTTGAGGTCGCACAACAGGATTTGCCTCAGATGCCTCCGCCAGTTTTAATATCCAAGAACAAGATACGTGTGGAAATAGATGGCTTTTGTACAAGTGCTTTGGTGGACACTGGTGCTACGATATCAGTTATAAGTCTTTCTTTCAAAAGTCGCATTGGCCGAAAAGTTATGTTTTCTTGGGGCAAATCAACAAGGTTTCGTGGTGTTGGCCGGGAAGTACTTCATCCTGTCGGAGTTTGTGCCGTTAATGTCCTATTGGCAGGAAAGGTGTTCCCAACAGAGTTTCTTGTGTTGCAACGTTGTACCCACGATGTGATTCTCGGTCTTGACTTTCTCGAAGGATGTGGCGCTTTCGTCGACTGTGGAAGTGGTGAACTTTCCGTCAGCGCTGATATTGTTCCTGCCCTCGACGATGAGGTGCCGTAGGCCGCGAAGGACGCTCTGATTGTTTACGATGAGCAGACAGTGCCGCCATGGTCAATGAAATCAGTTGCGGTGTTCGCCCCAGAATCTGCCACATTTTTGACGCCATATTTGAACCTGCCATCGTTCAACGGGCTAAGAAAGGCATACTCGTCCTTCGTTGTTTGGTATCTGTTGGTGAAGGAGCAACCTTTATGTGGGCACTGAATTGTTCGCCAATGCCGGTTGTGCTCCCTCGAGGAATGAAGCTTGGCGTCTTCGATGATTTCACTGAAGGTTCTGTAGCAGTCGTTAACAATGATGAAAGCGAGAAAGGTACAGTCTCTGGCAAGTGCAGTTGCTCTTACGAGTCCCAGATCATAGGCATGATTAGCACCACTTTGCGGTCACACGAGCAGCAGACGCTACGCCATCTCTTGAGGCGACATGCTTCTGCGTTTGACTTTTGCCAAGAGGAGAAGCCACTACCTTTACCATGTTCTCGCGCTCAGCATAGGATTGACACCAGCACAGCCCATCCGATCCGACGAAAGTCTTACCGAGCATCGTCATCAGAACGAAAAGTTATTGCCGACCAGGTTCAGGAAATGCTGAAGAAGGGAGTCATTGAAGAGTCGTGTAGCCTGTGGGCAGCACCGGTCATCTTGGTCAAGAAGAAAGATGGTGCCTTGCGGTTTTGCGTAGATTACAAAAGACTCAATGCCGTGACCAAAAAGATGTATATCCGTTGCCTAGGATTGACGATGTTATTCACTGCTTACACTCGGCTTTGTACTTTTATTCAATAGACCTACAATCAGGATATTGGCAGATACCTATGTACCCTTCAGACAAAAAGAAGTCCGCATTTGTGACGACAGATGGAGTGTACCAATTCAATGTGATGCCATTTGGGCTTTGCGACGCCCTCGTCACTTTTGAAAGGTTTATGGACTCTGTCGATTGATATGTGGGGTTTAACGTCCCAAAACCACCATATGATTATGAGAGACGCCATAGTGGAAGGCTCCGGAAATTTCGACCACCTGGGGTTCATTAACGTGCACCCAAATCTGAGCACACGGGCCTACAACATTTCCGCCTCCATCGAAAATGCAGCCACCACAGCCGGGATTTGAACCCGCGACCTGCGGGTCAGCAGCCGAGTACCTTAGCCACTAGACCACTGCGGCGGGGCTTATGGACTCTGTCCTTCGTGGTCTTAAATGGGAGGTGTGCTTATGGTACTTGGATGGCGTTGTCATTTTTGGGCGTACATTCGAAAAGCACAACGTCCGTTTAAGCCTTGGTTTAGACTGTGTCGGAAAGGCTAGCTTGATTTTGAACTCTAAGAAGTTCCGGTTTGGTGAACGACAAGCTTTAATCCTCGGTCACCTAGTTGAAAAAGATGGTGTCAGGCTGGATCCCTGCAAAATTGAAGCAGTCGGCACATTCAAACCACCCCAGACACTGAAGGAATTTCGCAGCTTCTTGGGCCTATGTTCCTACTTTCGCCGCTTTGTGCCCCGATTCGCGGATGTAGTACACCTACTGACGAGCTTGTTGCGAAAAGGCAGCCCATTCGAATGGACACCTGATTGTGATGTCGCACTTTCTGAACTGAAACGTCTACTGACATATGAGCCTATTCTCCGTTATTTTGATTCTTCTACTCCAACAGAAGTGCACAGTGACGCAAGTGGAATTGGCAGCGGATGTGTGCTTATTCAACGCCATGATAATGCAGAACATGTTGTTGCTTATACGAGTCGATCTCTAAGCAAGGCTGAAATGAATTTTACGGTGACAGAGCAAGAATGTTTAGCGGCTGTATTCGCCATTCAGAAGTTTTGATGTTACCTCTAAGGTCGTTCATGCACGATTGTGACTGATCATCATTCATTATGTTGGCTTGTTACCCTACGAGAACCTTCTGACCGCCTTACTCGATGGGCTTTACGTAAGCCTTCAAGAATTCGACTTGAGCGTTTCGTACAGAAGTGGACGACGTCATTCGGACGCTGATTGCCTTTCTCGCCTGCCTATGACCACGACGGAGGACAGTGCAGATACCTTTGACATCTGTTTTGCTGCGATCTCTCACACGTTTCCTGACGCCAATATCTTCAAACGAGAACAATTGAATGATTTATCTTTAGACACTTTGTTCGTTGACGCTCAGAATCTCAAAGGCAGTGGTCGCTTTCGCATTCGTGATGGACTGTTGTGTAAAACGAATTACTCAGCAACCGGTGCACTTTATTTACTGGTTGTACCTCAAAGTCGTCGATGCGACGTTCTCCGCACTATGCACGATGATCAAACGTCAGGACACCTAGGGTTCATTCGCACCCTGCATCGAGTGCAGCAGCGTTTTTACTGGCCTCGAATTCAAGATTTTACGAAACAATACGTCTCGAGCTGCGAGAACTACCAGCGTCACAAACGACATACCAGTGCACCGCTCGGCCTTCTTCACCCCGTAGAACCGCCTAATACGCCTTTCGAGCAAGTGGGCACTGACCTATTGGGCCCGTTTGCGCGATCTGCGAACAACAACCGCTGGATAATAGTGTGCGTCGACCACCTTACCAGATACGCCGAAGCCACTGCGATACCATCTTTACAGCTGATGGCGTCGCTGCCTTTTTGTTACGCTCCGTTGTTTTTCGCCATGGTCCACCTCAAGTAATCATCAGTGACCGTGGTCGCCAATTCGTCGCGGACGCTGTGGAAGAATTGCTTCACCTCTGCACTTCGCAGTTCAGACATTCGACACCATACCATCCCCAGACGAATGGTCTTGTAGAATGCACGAATCGAACTGTTATTAACTTGCTAGCTATGTACGTCGCATCCAATAACAAAAAGTGGGATGAGATCTTACCATTTATTACTTACGCATACAATACAGCGAAGCACGAGACCACGGACTTCACGCCCTTCTACCTGCTATACGCTCGATCACCACGCAGCTCCCTTGATACAATCCTTCCATTTAAGCTCCATACCGATGAGTCCGTCACTGAAACATTGTGCCGGGCTAAAGAAGCCCGCCAAATTGCTCGCTTGCGCATACTGGCGTCACAAGATCGCTCCAAGCGACGCTACGATCAATGCCATGATGCCATTTCATTCCACAAAGATGAATTCGTGTGGTTGTGGACCCCCCAACGAAAACCTGGTTTATGTCAGAAGTTTTTACCGCAGTACACAGGCCCCTACGTCAATGTAGATCGCTTAACTGACTTGACGTAAGTTTTGGCACGCTTGACGACACCTTCTCGTCAGTCAAATCGAACGCAGTTGGTGCACGTGGCTCGCTTCAAGAAGTTTCATTCCTCCAGTGACTTAAACTCGCCCAGCGGGCTTCGTCTGTGAACCGGGGATTGCTACGGTATGAACCAGGCTGTAGTATGTGCCGGGTAGGTAGAAGAGGAAGACGACGTTGTCTGGTGCGGCCTGAGGACTCCGTCTTTTCCGCGACTGCCGAACTTCATCCTCACGCTGTAAATATATTCACCTATCTTTTTATTCAACTGTAACAATGTATATCTGTTACTTTCAAGTTCCCTATGTGCGTTTGCCAGTCATAATGTTTAACTAAATGTTTGTAATTGGACAAATTTAACGAAACTGATTGTGAAAATTGTGGTCACCAAGTTCCATGACTTGCACAGTACGAGCAGCACTTAACAGCCAGCACTACACAGAACGTTTTTTAATATGACGGTTTTGTTTTGCAGGTCGCTTATTTGTAGAGTGTGATTTATAAGCTTAATTGTAAACCTTTTTATCAAAATGTGTAGGATACCATAGAAGATTTAGAAAGCTGGGAAATTCGTAGAAGGCCCGAAATTTCAGGTCCAACTTTGCCACTTCCTGAAGATGTGGCTGTGTTTGTCATAGAAGCATCTTGTTTTTCCAAAGCTGCGGCTTTCCGTTTCCCACACGTTTCGGAAGCCATAAACGTATGCGGAGGATATTGTTTTTTAAGAGCGATTCAGCTTTGTTGGTGAATTCTGAAAGTGGGCCGCATTTGCGCAAGGCCACTTTTCCGAAAATCCTCTCTTCTTCTAAAGCAGAAGCGTCGTTTAAGTCAATAATATATGGCCGGGCTTCTCAAGGGCTCTGCAAGACCGCTGCGTTGGACTTCCACTTTCCTAACTTTTTTCTTATGTTCGCGTATTATTAACGAGTGGGCGCGAAATTTTATTGATTCTCGGCAAGACGTATATCAGCGCACCGGGCTGACTCACATGTCGGGGCTCTCAGGCCGAACCTGTCAGCTGCCCCACGGGCCTTTTGAACGGAAACATTCACTTTTGCCTATTAGTGGCTGTCTCGACACTCAGAACATGGCACGTTGGCACGTTGTAGACTACACGCTATAGTTGCTTTTTGCTTCTTTGGTTGGAAGCGGGTGGGCAAGGAAGCAGGCGTGCGAGTTACCTTGATCCCTGCTTTCCTGAGAATCGCAGAGAGCTCTTTACTGGCACCCCACACATATGGGATGACAACGCGCTGGGCTGGCTTCAATTATTTTTTTGCCGGTAGGATGACCACACAAGGTGGCTTGTCGTGTAGTGAGTTTTTTGCTGGCCCATTCGCACGGTGCAGTGGTCGTGCTCTCGATAAACGTCGTGCCACTCACTTATATTATAAAAAAAGCAGGCACAAACGGAAAGAAAATGTAATGACCGACGTGGACGCCAAAGCAGCTTTTTCAAGAGTGCTTTATTGCACAAACTATACCAGTATATGTAGGTAGGGTGGGTTGCTTTATCAATTCACTTGGTGGTGCTAATGCGAACACAAGACATACGCAGTACACACTGGTTCACTCAGTTCATGCTGTTATCACATCCCTCCCCCACTAGCAGTCAATGCCATAGCGGAGGACAGGTCATCGTGCACGAGTAGAGTGGTGGAATGTGTGCGCAGTATCAGGTACAGTCAATGTCGGCCCATCATGTGCTGGCCTTGCAGCTTCTCGCACATGAGATCTGGTCACCGGAGCTGGCGTTTCCGGAAATCGGAAGCAAGGTTCAGCGGTGTCTGGTGGGGCAGACTTCCAGGCTCTGCGCACAAGGTCACGATGACGTCTGTGTATCGAACCCCTCATAGTTTGCACTTCTTACATGACGTGACCTAGGGACCTCGGTACAGATGCGGCTAGCTACTTTGGCCCACGAGAGAAGTTCCGCACGTACACAGGATCACCACGCTTGAACGTCGACTTTAGCTGTCTCGTACACCTTGCGTCTTCTACGTCGGGCTGCATGCTGGACAAGGCAGAACGGAAGCTCCTTCCTAGCATGAGTTCTGCTTGCGTTCTCCCGGTTTCCGTGTGTGGCGTGGAGTGTTGGTTGAATAAAAAATAAAACAAAATACTTTACATGCCAATCTGCCCTGGATTTGCTTTCGAAGCGAACTTTTTAGCTCGCGAACCATGTGCTCGGCCCTTCCATTGCTTGCGGGATGGCTTGGCGCTGTAAACATGTAGCAAACAGCGTTTCCTTTCAAGAAAGATGGCGTTTCTTGGCTTGGAAACGCCGTCCCAATTTCCACAACGACCAACTCCGGCAATCCGTTCGAGGCAAACATCCTGCACAGTTTATCGATCATTACTGGCGAGTGAAGCCATGGCACGATTTATATCTCAGCCCAGTTTGATAGTGCGTTCATGGCAACAAGAAAGAAAACACGTTGAAATGATCCGGCAAAATCTAAATGGATTCTGCTCCATGGAATTTCGGGCTTCGTTCAGAAGTGAACGGGCGTGTTAGGCTCGCTTTGCCCGTTAGTTTAGCATGGTTGGCAATGACGAACAAAATTTTCGATCTGGGTATCGGTCTTCGGCCACCACACAAATGATCTTGCCAGAGCTTTCATGGCCGTAATGCCAGGATGATTTGCATGTAAACTGCAGAGAACATTTTTTTTGTTCGTCGGGCAGTATCACCTTGTTAATCAACAAGAGGCAGTCGCGGTGCAGTGACAACTCTGCGCCTCACCTGATAGGCGGCATACTCTGGGGGCACACCTTTTTCTGGCCAGCCGTCCCTGACCCATTTCTTCACACTGGACAGCCAAGCATCGCGCAGAGTGGCTGATGCGACATCTTCTGCACTCACAGGCGGGTACTCGACTCCTTGCACCATAAGTACGTCTCCTGGCGGCTCGATGTCTGGCCGGTCTCCGAGCTTTGGCAGCTTGCTAAGACAGTCAGCATTTCCGTGGTCTTGTGCCTTTCTATACTATTACTTGTATTCATAGGCAGATAACATGACAGACCAGCGCAACATACGTGGAGACAGCACTACCGGGATCTTCTTATCTCGTCGAAAGAAGCCTAGAAGTGGCTTGTGATCGGTAATAATGGTGAATTCTCAACCGCAGAGGTACTGGTGAAAATGTCGAACGCCATACACAATGGCGAGCACTTCGCGGTACATCTGGGCGCGGTTACGCTCTGTCTTAATGTTCTTGATGCATAAGCAACAGGTTGCTCTAGCGCTTTAGCACCTCTGCGAGCCAACACAGCTTCTACGCCTACAGGGGATGCATCGCAAGACAGATTTAATGGACATCTGGAGTGTAGTGCACTAGTAGCGACTCTGACGTCAGCAGCTTCTTTAGCCCTTCGAAAGCTTGCTGTTGCTCTTCACCCCACTTCCACGTTCTGTCACTCTCTAGTAAGCGGTATACCACTTCGGTAACTTCAGAACGACCTTTTAAGAACCTATTGTAAAAATTCAGCATACCTAGAAAAGCCTGAAGCTACTTTTTTTCTGGGGTGTAGGTGCTTGGTGAATGGCCTCGACTTTGCTTTTCGAGGAGTAGGTACCGCTTCCGTCTATCCGGTGGCCCAAATACTGCAGGCTCTCTTTGACAAACTGGCGCTTGGCACCGTGAACACGCAGTTTGGCCTTCGAGAGGTGGTTGAAAACCTCTTTCAGGACCTCCTGAAGCTCCTCAGCAGCTTCGCTTGCCGCCAGAATGTCGTCGAGGTAGGCCGCCACCTGCAGTAAGCCTGCAAGCATTGTATCTATTGTTCTTTGAAATAATCCGGGTGCCACCGACACACCGAACGGCAAACGTCGCACTTTGCATAGGACCTTTACTGTGTTGATAGTGAGCACATCTGCTGAAGCATCATCCACCGCAAGTTGCTGGTACGCCTGCGTCAGGTCAATTTTTGACAAAATATGGCCTTTCTCTAGCCTTGCGAAAATTTATCTGCCAGTAGGTAAAGGGTAAACATTGTTTCTTGGCGCTTGGTTGACTGTGCTTCGGTAGTAACCACATATTCTCAGCGAACTGTCCTTTTTTTCACACAATCACCACAGGAGTGGCTCATTCCGCATACTGGGTTGGTTCTAGAAAACCCCGACGTTCTAGTTTATTCAGCTCAGCGATAACATCGTCCTGAAGACGAAAGGATGCCGCAGCATTTAGAAAACTTTGGCTGGGTGTCATGCTTCAGTTCAATGTGTACTGGAGGTAGGGCTGCGCCGGAAAAGGTCTCACCAAAACCATCCGGGAATTTTTCAACAAGCGCTTCGGTGCTGTGGGCGATGCTGTGAATTCCAGTAACGCTGATGTTCAAAGTGTTGAACCAGCCACGACCCAGAAGAGCGCTACCTTCGTTCCTTACAACGAGAACTGGCAACTTGCTGTCCCGCTCTTTAAACTTGATTGGCAGTGTAGCTTTTACGCCGACGTCTAGTCCTTGCTTTGTCCACCGGACGAGCTGCGCGTCTGCTTCCTCAAGCTTAATGCTTGCTGCCACCTTCAGCTTTTGGAACTACTTTTCGCTCATAACTGGTCTAGCTGCTCCGCAATCTACTTCCATTGGTACTGTTTCTCTGCCAGTGCTAACGGTAACCATAAACTTGGGACAACTGCTGGTTACTTGGCTGATACTTCACCATCATACTCAGTCATCATAAGTCATCATACTCAGTTTCCGCTTAACTTGCGCTACTTTCCAGCTGATGGTTCACCTGCCCACTTTTTTTTTAATCCGACACACCTTGGCTAGTGACCTTGGTCGAAACAGTTACAAGCATACTGCGCTTTTAAACTTGCAGCGATAACCGGCGTGGTTGCCAGAGCACCGTAAACACCATTGTTCAGACTGCGTGTCTGACGCCTTTTCCTCTTGCCCCTTCTTCAGTCGTTGCGTGCCTATCTTGGCAGTGATATCTGGGCTTTCCTGACGCTGACTTCCGATAGCTCTTTGATGTTTTGCCGCAGATTTGGCTGTGATTGCGAGGTCATAGGCTGTCGCAAAAGTCAGGTTCTTCTCGGCCAACAGGCGCTGCTGCACTATGCTGCCGGAGATCCCAAAAACTAACCGGTTCCTGAGCATAATGTCAAGTGGAAGTTGTTTTTCGTTGAATTGACAGATCATGGCCAGCTTTCGTAAAGCAGTAACATAGTCAGCGACTGTCTCGCCGTCGTGCTGATTTCGTTTGGAGAACACATACCTAGCATATAGCTCGGAGAGCTTAGGACTGATGAGATTCTTCACTGCCTCTACGATGAACTGATAGTCTGCGTTCGGAGGTCTAAGGGGTTTTACGAGGGTGGCTATCAGAGAGTAGGTCTCTTCCCCACAGGAACTCAATATTGCTGCCCTTTTGTCGGCGTTAGATTGTTAGCTCCGCAGCATAACTCGATACGCTCAACGTAGTCTTCCCATAAAGAGTTGCTATTCAGGTCAAACACCGATGCGAACGCTGATGGAGTTCCTGCTGAAACCGCCCCTTCCGCGTGGGGACAGCCATTCTTCGTCGCCACTGTAATGACTGTTGTGGACGCCGCATCAGCTTTTGCAAGAATTTTTTATTGCACAAACTGTACCAGTATATGTAGGTACGGTGGCTTGCTTTATCGTTTCACTTAGTGGTGCTAGTTCGAGCACAAGACATGCGCAGTACACACTGGTTCACTCAGTTCATGCTGTTATCACAGAAAATAAAAGTTATCAAAATGCACTTTGATGGGTAGCACTTTTGTCAATGTCCACACCTCGAGGGGGTTTCACAAAAGGGTGATAAGTGAACGTTTCCTTTGACAAATGTAAAACCTGGTTGCTGAGATGTATTAACAGCATCAATCTATCTGAAAAAAATTTAGGAGTAATTTATGCTGTTGTATACCTTATTGCAAAAATGTCATTGTTAGCTATTGTGTTCCTTTGTTGCTTTCGGTCACTAAGACTAACTGTTTCTCGAGTAGTACGTCACGTACACTTAAGCACCCAGAACGTAACATTATATTGTCAGTGATGAATCATCTAATATCAGCATTTATTACCACGAAAGCCGCCTAGGACCCCGATTGTTTTCCGCAAAGGCTGCGGATATTTTGCGACTACACTTGTCTTCTAAGCAATGCAGGCAAATTAGAAGGGTTTGGGGACTCAGACTCAAAAGTCGTTAATGAATGATTGTATGAAGGAGACCCACCTATACGGTGAACAGTTTAAAGAAACAAAAGGACTACTTATCAACAAAGTGCTATTCTGGTTCAATCATGCATTGCCCTGTCACTTCCCTTTGTGACATTTACAAACTAGACCACTTCAGGCGCTCTAGCTCTGTGTGAAGAAATGCAGAATATCTAGCATCGATACATGAACGGATGCTCAGTGACAGAAAAAAAAATCAGATTAAGCTGGCGCACAAGAGAAGACTTTGGAAGCAACAGTGCTGGTGGCCTACCTTAACGCCTCTCCGTCCTCATAACTTTTCATCTCCCTCTGTTTCCTTTCTCTTTTTTTCTATATTATATTTTGATAATACTACAGACAGTCTATCGAGTCGTTAATCACGTAAGAATATTATATATGGCTATGCTTTATTTTCCATTTCGCTTCAAGCATGTGTGAGTTTGGAGCGGCCGTTGGCCAGGCTGAAATTCAAGCTTGAACACTCGGCTGCTAAAATAAAATGCTACATGTAGAAAGCTTGTAATTCACCTAGTTTTTCAACCTACAATTTTGTCTGAGTTGTGGACGGTTTTAAATTGTAACAGTGCATACGACTGTATTAAACGTGAACAAGCAGTTTTGTTTTTCGTGAAAGAAAAAATAAACGCACATCTCTGCCAGTAATAACATCACATCAGGAACGAATAAATAACATCCATTGATAACTGCTTTATAAACAATTTCAAAAAGTTCTGAATTTTTTTTAGGATACAGCGAGATTTGTGTTACTGCCGTTGCCATGCGCGCACATCGATGAGACCATTCAGTAAAAAGGTGGATTTTCATCAATATTTTATATTAAAATATAGGCTAAACACTTGAATAACAGAATCAAGTCCTGAATTCCGATAAAACCTGGGTGAGAGATGATGCTCTATCTTCTTTAGAAGTACGGAAATAAACAGTGTGGATTTAAAATTTTTTTATACATTGAGCATGTTAGCCCTTAAATCGTCTACCAAGGACTTCAATTCGATATCTGCTGTATGAGTGCACAGGGCTTCAACACATATATCAACAACACGGAGACCGTTTCACATTTGACTGCCTGCTGCATGAAGCACCTGTATTGTGTGCAATAACACCATGCACATCCCTATCACATGTCCCACTGAATTCTCACCTGATAAATTGTTACATAAATAATTAGGCCATTATGAGTTTTAATAAATCAAGGCTATTGCAATAGGGCCGAAAACATAGTTATAGGCAGAATAGTTGTAGGTGTAGAAAATGTTTTGTCAAACACGCGAAGGATCATGATCTGGAGTTGCGAAGCTCGTTAATTAAATGCTTTCAGTCGCAGTGCTAAAACAATTAGGGGCATGGCGACCCTTGAGGCCACGATTGTTTGAAGCATAGTTTACGGAACTATGCTGGGTACCTTATAAAATAACACGCCTGCAACGAGATGCTGGCAAATGAGAAGCTAACAATAAATTACAACAATGTCCATTATTGCTACTCCTTCAGTTTACACCATGGCTGTGCTGCCCGATTTCTGCGTCTGGTGTTCTTTTTTTATAGAACAATACTTAGCTCCTCATGCACACTGAAGCAAATAATAAGTGCTGAAAAGAATTAGGAAAGCGAAAGAGGTTCCACAAAGGACTGTATAATCTCGGAGCGTTTACTAATTAGTTGCCAAGCAAATCGCTTTCCGACCCCACGACCAGTGTACTGTACATGACAAAAAAGTGATGCAGAAAAGTAAGCAGAGCTACAATCAGAACCGAAATCAGAACCAGTAAAAGAGAAACACTGTTCAGGCTTCTGGTTTTTAAAACTTGCAAACGGGCTCTTAGGTGATTTGTAGCAGGGAATGTTGCTTTGTTTCATATCCGCTTCCTTAGTCACCGTGTACGTGCGCTGCAACTTTTTAAGAGGCAATACAGACGAAGCCTGCTAAGCGACAACGCCATGAAAGCGATTGTTCTTCGTTCTCGTGAGGATTTTTTATCTTGAAAATCCACAAATACCATTTGTGCTCTTTCTTTATATTTCTCGCTTTCCTCTCCGATCACAGCTGACGACAGAATACGACAGCCTGGGCCCTCAAAGAACAAGAAGATGACGATTTCTGCTTGGCCCGAGCGAGCGAATCGCATGCTACAAATGGCCATGCTATACGTGGTGTTGCCTGCGTTACGCTAAGTGATGGCAGTGTACTATCAGCCCGCAGCCCTTAGCTGCTCCGAACATATATGTTGCGCAGTTAAGCAAATCCTGGTATTGCCCTATTGACATGGCCAAGTGTGTTCCATGCATCAGCTAGTGACTATAGGTCATCTATGCTTGTCAAATAAAAATGTGCATCTGTCTTCAGCAAGGCTGCCGTTTCAGGAATGTGAACAATCTTGATCTTCCTAATGAATGTGAAGAGCACCATCCGCACCGATTCTCGTGGTGCGGATTGTGGCAATGAACTTAAGCCGACCACGGAGGCCAAGGACCATCCAAGACTAGCAGGCAGAAATGAAGAAGTCTAGTACAAATGGCCCGTCGAACTGCCGTCTCATAAAAACAGCGTGTGTGAACGCATGTCTGTTTGCGCTGTGTCGTGTCCGAAATCAGTTTATCCTAATCGTTTTGGTTTAAATTGCTTAATGAAGGTTTGTATCTAAGTACCTAGATGCATCTTTTATAGATTACGGAATAGAATTGTGTACTCTGTGTTGGATTGCGAGTTTTACTTTAAATGGTGGCAAGCAATGTGTGATGGTTGAAATTTTGAAAGCATAAGTTTGAGAGTTCTTTGTTGTGTATATTGTTCGAACAATTTTTTATAATAATATTGAAGTGTCAGGCAGTGTCCCAAGTGAGCCCTGGAACCACCCTCAAAAGCAAGCCCGAAGACGGCATTAATGAGGAGCGCGGCTCAATTAGAGACCGCTGCAATGGTGCACGCCTATCTCATCACCTGGAGACGCCACCGAATCACCCTTCTATCCTCTTAACACCAACAAAAGTCTAGAAATCAACATGCAGCATCTGCCACACCAGAAGAACGAGCAAGAAAGAGCTCGCCCTTTCCACAAGCTTCCACTGTGCTGCGAGTAAAGGAGCGATGTCGAAGCCTCCAAGACCCGAGCATAGCCGAATATGAGGACGCGGCAACGATTGATTAGTGATGGCATCAGTGAATGTAGATTTTATATTCTACAAGTGAGGACGTGCTTCAGTCAGCAAAAAATACGTGTTGTTCTATCATGTAGTACAATCAGTCGGTCTCTGAATTTTCGAGAAATGACCGCGTGGGAACGACAAAAGTTTTTGAAGACAGTGACGTCAAGGAAAAGTGTGATCAATCCCGGCTATGCTGATTGACTCGTGAGCGCTGCAGTCTACACGAAGGTACAAGTCTAGCCGCTGAGCATGAAATAACATTACTTTTCTGGAATATGCTCGAGTATTTGGACCTAAATGCTGGTTCATAATTGCTTCCTATTGTTTGTCAGCCTCACTTGAGATGCACTGTTAATGAACAAGCCAAGCGTGCACGTTTTGCACAAGGCTTATCAGGGATCAAAAGTGATGTGTCAGAAAGTCACCAAATCACTGACTTTGTTCGCTGCTACCGACCAGCAAGGCTAAGGAACATCAATTTTATGGGCGATTTTTCGCTAAATATTTAGGTACTTTTTCATAGAGATGCAGATTTCATCGATTTAAGCAAAAGTTTTTTTCAAGTGGGGCAGTCTTGTGCGTGCTCAACTACATTCACTGAAATATGTGTACTTGGTGGAACGGCGACGCCAACAATCTGCCGGAATTGTCGACACTGTTTCTTTTCGAGATCCGGCTACTACATGTCATTTTTCAATAACCAATTTTCTTTGGGGGGGGGGGGAGGGTGTCATGAAAGGAGCTGTCGCGAAACCTTTTTCGGTACTATGTATATTGTACAGTAAAGTAGAACGTTGGACAACGGCAAACACCGAGGCTGGGTGATTGGTTTTCTTGTTTGTGCCTATTTTTGGCTTGTATCCAGCACAGGAGATTGTAGAATAAACCGGTGGGTATAATATGGGTAATAAACCAGTGGGTAAACTGGCGGTTAATTAATGAATAAAACCGATATCTCGGGAATAAGAAATTTAACATCCATAAAGTCATGCATGAAGAAATAGATAGAGTACCTATATTAAAATTGATACATGAATATAAAAAAATGTACATATACAAAAAAAATAACCTACGCAGAGAACAACCCTGTTTCTATCAAGATTTTGCCGACTGCTATGCAGACATTCCTGCTGTGATGGCTGAGAAAAGCTCCAAAGCAATTATTGTTTTTAGAATTAGGTGTAATGCCTGATTCTCAGACTAAAATCTCTAAATATTTTTTTTCTATCGCTAGTGAAACGACAGCAATAAGCAAAAAAAATGATTGATATATTCAGGGTCTTGATAGTAAAAGCATATCGTACCCAATCTGGTGGAACTAGAAATTAGGAGGTGGAATTCGGCTACAAAACTTTGTGAAGCACACTTCCAGCTTGTGAGTGTACCTTCCTTTTACCACTTCTGAATTAAGCTCATTCTCCTGTTTTTTGATCACGATATACTATCCCGGAAAATGGCTCAAGGCGCAATATACGCTTTGTAAAGAAAGGTGGCCTGAAAGAAGTCTTTTCATGAAGATGCTTGTGGTCTTTCAGCTTGTCATAAAAGATGACATCCAAAGCAGAGCGCATGCTTGTTTTCTCCATATTGTATTCTGCTTTTTGAATAATGATAATGATGATGACGACGACGACGTGTATGTTTGCTCACTTTGGCAGATGGGCCATGGAACGAGTAAATAAATAGAAAGTGTCACACATTACTTGCCTATCTAATGCAATAAAAATGCTTGTAAAAATTATTTTGCTAGCATAATAATAAACTTTCGATCAAGAACGCCCTGATCCGTATAATAATCGTACTACGCGGTAACAGACATCCTAGTGACAGCAAGTCTATGGCACCACAGGCGCACTTTTCTGCGTTTTTCTTATCAACCGACTGTACTGGCTGCGACGCATTGCTTATTTTAGCAATACACCAGCCCCTGTCGTGAGTAGACGATGCATGGGAACATTCGAAACAAGGCAGAAAGACTGACAAATAAAATTGAATTTTGTTAAATGTCGACGTCATTTCAGGAAATACCTCTTCGTAAATAGCACGCAATGATGTCGCATTTCAGAAGGTGGGTGTGTTTACAGAAGTAGATGAGCAACGGGATGCAGGCTCCAGGTTTGTACAAGCAGCAAACAGGTTTTTCAGTGATGTGTAGCTTGAAATGTTCTTTGTCTAGTGTTGTGTTTCTTAATCACCATGTACGTGCACAGTAATGTTTCAATAGGCAAAACAGTCGAAGTCCCCAAGGCGACATCAACGGAAATGTGAATATACCTCGTTCCCATGAAAATTTCGTTATCGCGAAAATACAGAAGTATATTGCCAATATTTCGCACAACACACATTTTTTTTTCAAATACCTCACTCACCTCCTTCTTTTTCACGTTGCTGCGAAGTGAATTGATGGCTCGAGCCTCGAAGCCTAAAGATGATGATCATGCTCTGGCATGATTGATATACCAATTGAGGATGATTGGCTAACAGATCTTGCATGGCTTGTGAGCCAAGGAACGCTCCAATGATTTCTATAGCAACAAGAACATCTCGAACTGCCTGTCTGACGTTGAACTGATTTTCTTGCTTACGTCGTCATTTTATACTCCTGGTGCACTCTTCCGATAATAGTATTGTCACTCAACTCCTCGTTCATGAACAGGTCAGCTTGAACACTAAAGAGTAAAACAAAGACAACAAAAGCAACTGAGACCCCTTCAAGCTAGTGGTGCCAAGCATAAAGCAAATGCACGGCTGGGCAACCTTCTTTTAAAGACGATAGTCTTTCTTGGGGACCTTCAACGCAAAAATTTTGGTCTTCCTGTCTCTATGTCTGTACAAGTGTCTGGTTGTCCGCCAATAACAGTACCCTAAATAGCACCAAACTGATCAAACGATACTCAAAACGGCCGGCCCCATCTGCAGCAACCAACAATATTGCTCAAGGCTCAGCTTTCCTATTTTAGCAATTGTCAAATAAAACGCAATCATTGCGCATATGTGAAGCAATATACTGACACGTCAATATATAGTACGTGTATTTTTTACCAAAAGAGCCATACATAGATAATTTTACGAATTAATTTTACGGTAATTTTACGTAGCCTTTATAATGCTGCGCTGGCCATGCAAAGCTTGCACAAAACAGAAATGTTTCCAACATTTGCTTGGAGGACAGAGTGATGGCACCTACCCGTCGCCTTGCGTTCTACACCTTATAACCTAAGGGACAGGCACGCACAGTGCGCGCCCTGTTTCCAGGGTAACTGTCAGCGCTCATGTCTCACGTGTGACTTGAATACATGTGCTCGTTCGCCTTCGCTGCACGCTCGAGGCACTCTAACGCAGCCCCTCCAGAATACCATTCACCGATTTTCTTGCGCAGAACATCAAATGAACGTTTTGTTCACTTTCTCCAGACGCAAGGCTGTCGTCTTTCGACGACAGTTGCGTGAGAACATACAGATACGGAGCCAATTTTTTAACTCACCAATAAATTTTTTTAGATTTTCTACTGTTTTCTACCTTCTTTCTCTCTTTAAACCTAATGATGCACCTCATTCTACTTTCCATTATTTTTCTTTCTCTTTTTATATTGCTCGTTTCCTTCTGAGACCCGAGCTGACGAAAGAATACGCCAGCCTGGGTCCTTGAAGTGCTTCGGCTTCCATCATGACGCTACAAGTGGCCATGCTATCCCTGGTTTCTCCTGCGTAACTGCGTTACGCCAAGTGAGGACAGCATGCTGTTGGCCCAGAGCCTGAAGGTGCTCCACGCATAAAGTTTATGGAGTTCAGGAGCACCCGGTATCACTTCATTTAAATGGCGAGAAGCGAGCTACTGGCTGGAGCTCATTGTTGCTCTCCAAATAGCCACGTATGCTTTTCTTCGGCAAGGCTGCTGTGATGTGCACAGAAGCTGTCAGCACCATCTAATTGAACGTAAAGAGCGACAGCCACATGAATGCTCTATGGTGCCCAAACAGCTTAAGCGGTCATTTCCTTTCACACACGAATGAGTCCTCAAAAATTTAGTTTGTTCCTTTTACTTGTAACAGTTTATTGTGTTAAACGCTGAACACTGCTTTTCACCGTTGTGTAATGCGCTGGGTATGTGCAACGTGTTTCATGTCTGCTATTCCTGCGCACTTATTCTTTAGATGGCACCATGTTGCCTCCTTTGAGAAAGATACCTTCTACATACATTAATAAGGTCTCACCATATCAATATTTTTTAAAGGTCATTACGATGCCCTAATATCTTGTCCAAGTTTTCGTATTTGTCCTGAATATTCAATAAAATTATATATTTTTGTGTCAAATAAGCAATGCTTGATTTACACTAGTGTTTAGATGAAAAGGTCTTATGGCAGTAGTATGCTATCTACGAGTCTTATGGCTAGACCATTGATTACCTTTGACTGGTGTATACATTGTCTTAGTATATCAGCTCGCGGGATGAACTATGTGACGTTGTTTCGGCAACCCCAGTCTTTGCACAATGTATTTTATAAGAGCAATCGACGCCTTGCTCGCGACCATTAAACTTTTGTTTCCAACCTCCAGGAATCAGATACAGGAGTTTCCTCGCGGAGACAAAAGAGAAGACAATGTATTCGCTCTCAGAGAATACAAATTAACATTAAGACAACAACCTTTTGTCGGAATGCTCTGCTCATACGTTATCTGAAACACAATGGGGCGCAACCCTAAGAAAAGATGAGTAGGTGAGGACACTGCAAAAGGAATGCATAGCACCGTACATAGCATACGCGAGTCGCGACAGTTTTAAAAAAGGAGAGTGCGGAAACAATGAGTCTTGTACCGGTAAGATCTAAAGCTGTGTCATTATATTCACTTTGAAATGTGCAGAAAGATTTCACTTCCAGTTTATGAGAAATGCTTCAATGAGCTTTCTGACAGAAGTACCGTCAATGCTGAGTGTTCAAGCAAGTGCATCTTTTAAGGATTCTATTAACAGCCAACTTCGAGAGGACCAATCTGTTCTGTTTGTAAGAGTTGCGCATTTCACGAAATAAGCCTAGGTATTCTCGGTAAGCACAGTTCATCGGACTAAAGAATGAGTCTAATACTTAAAATACTTTGTGGATGCATAATTTTTGGTAGGTAATATCATTCAAGCTATATTGGGCTAGATACTGACAATATACGCATTCTTTAATGTGGCTCGCAAGGGATAAATTGCGGGGTTGTATTTTTTCAAATGTGGTACCTAGCTAAGATACAGATTTTAGCACAGTTAGAAAAAAGCCGGTTGACATTTGTTTGCGTTCGCAATGATATATTGTCAAAATTTAGGTGTTACAGAACTACCCTAATTATTTTTTAGTTTATTTTTTCCGCGCACAATTATTACCGCGTTCTAAATAGTGTCTTTTTCCCTCACATTTTAGCTTCGCATGGCATTAAGGTGCCACGTTTGTGCACGTTGTATTCACTATTTTTCCAAGCATTACTCTGCTCTTACTCTGCCACAGTAAGCTCTGCTGTTACAGCTGTTACTCTGCCACAAGTTGTTTCCATCTTATGTTCTCGCTACTCCGTGACACTGGTTGAGGTGCTAGACCACGACCCCGCCTAATGTTCCACACCCCCACAGGAAGCCCACGCTCCAATGATTTCTATAGCAACAAGAACATCTCGAACTGCCTGTCTGACGTTGAGTTGATTTTCTTGCTCACATCTTCATTTTATATTCCTGGCGCACACTTCCGATAATAGTATTGTCAATCAACTCCTCGTTCATGAACAGGTCAGCTTGAACACTAAAGAGTAAAACAAAGACAAGAAAAGCAACTGAGACCCCTTCAAGCTAGTGGTGCCAAGCATAACACAAATGCACGGCTGGGCAACCTTCTTTTAAAGACGATAGTCTTTCTTGGGGACCTTCAACGCAAAAATTTTGGTCTGCCTGTCTCTATTTCTGTACATGTGTCTGGTTGTCCGCCAATAACAGTACCCTAAATAGCACCAAACTGACCAAACGATACTCAAAACGGCCGGCCCCATCCGCAGCAACCACCAATATTGCTCAAGGCTCAGCATTCATACTTGTGTGATTGTGAACTAAAACGCAATCATTGCGCATATGTGAAGCACTATACTGACACGTCAATATATAGTATGTGTATTTTTTACCAGAAAAGCCATACATAAGTAATTTTACAAATCGTAGCCTTTATAACGCTGCACTGGCCATGCAACGCTTGCACAAAACAGAAATGTTTCCAACATTTGCTAGGAGGACACAGTGATGGCACCTACCCGTCACCTTGCGTTCTACACCTTATAACCTAAGAGACAGGCACGCACGGTGCGGGCCCTGTTTCCAGGGTAACTGTCAGATAGCGCTCATGTCTCACGTGTGACGTAAATGGATGTGCTCGTTCGCCTTCGCTGCACGCTCGAGGCACTCTAACGCAGCCCCTCCAGAATACCATTCACCGATTTTCTTGCGCAGAACATCAAATGAACGTTTTGTTCACTTTCTCCAGACGCAAGACTGTCGTCATTCGACGACAGTTGCGTGGGAACATATAGATACGGAGCCAATTTTTTATCTCACCAATAATTTTTTTATATTTTCTAGTGTTTTCTACCTTCTTTCTCTCTTTATACCTAAAGATGCACCTCATCCTACTTTGCATTATTTTTCTTTCTCTTTCTATATTGCTCGTTTCCTTCTGAGACCCGAGCCGACGAAAGAATACGCCAGCCTGGGTCCTTGTAGTGCTTCGACTTCCATCATGACGCTACAAGTGGCCATGCTATCCCTGGTTTCTCCTGCGTAACTGCGTTACGCCAAGTGAGGACAGCATGCTGTTGGCCCGGAGCCTGAAAGTGCTCCACGCATAAAGGTTGTGGAGTTCAGGAGCACCTGGTATCACTCCATTTAAATGGCGAGAAGCGAGTTACTGGCTGGAGCTCATTGTTGCTTTCCAGATAGCCACGTATGCTTTTCTTCGGCAAGGCTGCTGTGATAAGCACAGATGCTGTCAACACCATCTGTTTGAACGTAAAAAGCGACAGCCACATGGATGGTTTATGGTGCCCAAAGAGCTTCAGCGGTCATTTCCTTTCACCCCCGCAAGGGCGCCTTCGCAAGTAGGCGTTTGGTGTGTAGCGACACCACGGACCCGAGCTAACGGGGGAATTTCTACTCCCTCCCACGCCTAGCCGTGCGTGGCTTTGCCATGTCCGGGGAAAAGGGGATCCTGGGGGTTGAGCCGACGCTGGGTGATTGGACCTTTAAGGCCCCCTGGCAGAGGCAACACACCTCTTTGGCCCCGGCTTCACGTAGACGGCACCCCTGGGCTGACCCACCCAGGGGAAATCGGCAGTCGCCTTTTTCTATCTCTCTCTGCCTATATATTCGTCTTTATCTCTCACTATCTATCTGTCCTGTCTTCTACTCTCTTCTGTTTACTTCCAATTTTCCTGGCGGCAAGGGTTAACCCTGTGCAAATAGCCTACCTTGGTCTAGACGCATTGGGTTATGGCAGTGTTGTACGGCTGACGTCTGCAAGCTTTCAGCACCTGTAAACTTGCAGCGTCCCCTTGTTGGGCTCCGTGGTGGGTGGCCGCCAACGCTGCTGAACAAAAATAAGACCGGAATGCATGGCGCATTCCCTCTACTACCTGATCGTACCGGCCTAAAGCGGGTACGCACCGACGACATAAATTTCTTCAACCAGCCAATAGAAACTTTTCCCCACTTCCACGTCATTCACTGCGAAAAAACCGGAAAGCAAGCCAGGACCGTATCTCCTTTCGTAGTTGCCAGGTGTCTTACGGAAACTCTCGGGGCTGGATACAAAGTAACCAAAATGGCGAGCGGAGACCTTCTTCTAGAAATTCGGGACAAAGCACAATTTGTAAAGCTAAACAGCCTCTCAACGTTTGGTGACGTACCGATCACCGTAACACCACACCGATCCATGAACATCACTCGCGGAGTGGTATCTGATGCAGACTTACTTGAGCTCACCGAGACTGAACTTTTGGAAGGGTGGAAGAGCCAAAATGTCAATAATGTACAAAGAATTATCATCAGAAGAGATAATAAGGAAATACCAACGAAAAACTTGATACTCACGTTTGCATCCAGTAAACTACCAGATTCCATTCAAACAGGGTACACAAAGACATCTATCAGGCCGTATATACCAAACCCTCGTCGTTGCTTTCAATGCCAGAGGTATGGCCATGGCTCTAAAACCTGTCGTGGTCGCCAGACTTGTGCACAATGTGGAGTCCTAGGCCACGTGTCTGAGAACTGCAAACAACTGCCACACTGTGTAAACTGTGAAGGAAATCATGCCGCATATTCACGCTCCTGCACATACTGGAAAAAACAAAAAGAAATATTTACATTGAAGGTGAAGGAGAACATTACGTTTAAGGAAGCACGGCGAAGAGTGGCTCCATTCTATGGACATACATACGCTGATGCGGCGCGTCAGGGGGCACCGCCGCACCAGCCCTCGCCACCCCTTCGGCCCGCGCAGAGCGAGCCGTCGGCTGTGGCACCTGCCCCCAAGGCGGCTGTAGCCCGGGCTACACCGCCTACTCCCGAACAGAGACCGGAGACTCCAGAGTCTTCGGGCCTCAAGGCCTCCCCTCACCAGGCGAGGCCCAAAATCCGAACAAACAGCCCGCACGTGCGGGCATGCAGTGCCTCCGAGGAGGCAATGGATACGTCGGCACCCTTGGTGCCGAAAGAGCGGCGTTGCTCCTTGGAGCGCGCCAAGAAAACAAAAAAGCAAATAACAGGGCCTGGTGACGGCCCTGTTAAGTGAACTCAAACTTCCCGTCTAAACAGCCACTCGCTTTTCGTACACACAGCATTATTTTACATTCACCATGAACACTCAAATTATACAATGAAACGTCAGGGGCCTTCTCAGAAACCTTGACGACATCCAAGAACTCCTACACGAACACTCACCAAAAGTGCTGTGTGTACAAGAAGCACACCTTAATTCAAAACACACAAATTTTCTTCGTAAATACGTTATTTTCCGAAAGGACCGTGTTGATGCCATGACATCATCCGGAGGTGTTGCCATCATAGTGAATCAAGGAATTGCATGCACACACATACAACTCCAAACATCCCTTGAGGCAGTGGCTGTTCGAGCAGTTTTTTTTGATAAGCTGATCACAATCTGCACTATTTACATTCCTCCTAGCTATCAGCTACAAAAACGTGATTTACACTCTCTAATTGATGAACTTCCGGAGCCTTATGTTCTCCTTGGAGACTTTATGCGCATAGCAGGCTATGGGGTGATTCTCGGTATGACGCGCGAGGTCGACTGATCGAACAGTTCCTTCTCTCGTCGAGCGCGTGTCTCCTGAATCGAAAAGAACCAACCTATTATAATCTCGCTAATAACACCTACTCCTCCATAGACCTAAGCATAGCATCTCCATCTCTTGTGGCTCTACTCCAGTGGAATGTCGTCAGTAATCTGTACGGAAGTGACCACTTCCCCGTAGTTTTGAGCACAACTACAGTAACCGAATGCCCACCACGTGTTCCCAAGAGGCTAATAAACAGAGCCGACTGGGAACAGTTTTATACTATCGCTCGTCTAGGTTGGAATGACATCTGTACTTTGAACATTGATGTTGCTGTGAACTACTTCACAGCGTTTTTGATTGATGCTGCAACAAAATGCATCCCACAAACAAATGGACAACCTGGAAAACGACGTGTGTCATGGTGGAACTCTGAATGCCGAAACGCGCGCAAACAGCAAAACAGAGCTTGGAGGCTGCTTCGGAACTCACCAACAGCCGAAAATCTTGAAACCTTCAAGAAAATAAAGTCTCAAGGCAGGAGAACGCGTCGGCAGGCCAGAAGAGAAAGCTGGCAGAAGTTTTTATCAGGGGTTAATTCATACACACAGGAGGCTAAAGTCTGGAACATGGGCGGTAGGATAGCAGGAAAACAAGTACACACACTTCCCCTCGTAAACACTCAGGGTGATACCTTGGAAGATCAGGCAAATTTCCTCGGTGCACACTTCGAACAGGTATCCAGCTCGTGCCACTATACTGACACTTTCCAAAAATACAGAACAAGAATAGAAAAGCAAAAACTCGAACACAAATCCACTAGATACGAGGCATATAACCAAGCTTTCAGTCTAGCTGAGCTCCAAACATCTCTAAACTCCTGCAGTACTTCTGCCCCAGGTTCTGACCGTGTGATGTATGAAATGTTAAAAAACCTACCAAACGAAACCCGAAAAACCTTACTTCGTTTGTACAATGCTATTTGGTCTTCTGGCACTATTCCTACCTCCTGGAAAGAGGCTATTGTTATTCCCATTTTGAAAGAGGGCAAGGACCCTTCTTTAGCTTCGAGTTACAGGCCTATTGCACTTACAAGCTGCTTGTGCAAAGTCTTCGAAAAAATGATAAACTGCCGACTTGTACACTTTCTTGAAACAAATAATTTGCTCGACCCATTTCAGTGCGGGTTTCGAAAGAGTAGATCCACGACAGACCACCTTGTTTGTATCGAGGCACAGATCAGAGACGCCTTCGTCCATAAACAATATTTTCTCTCTGTGTTCCTCGATATCGAAAAGGCTTATGATACAACATGGCGTTTTGGAATTCTAAGAGACCTATCCCTTCTTGGCGTGCGCGGAAGAATGTTTCACATAATCAAAAGTTACCTGTCAAACAGGACATTCCGTGTCCGAGTCTGCACGGTTCTTTCCCAAACATTTGTCGAGGAAACAGATGTGCCGCAAGGTGGTGTACTTAGCTGCACACTTTTTCTCATAAAAGTGAATTCCTTGCGCTTGACCATCCCTCGCAATATGTTTTATTGTACACATGTCGATGACGTCCAGCTTGGCTTTAGGTCTTGCAATCTGGCAATGTGTGAGCGGCAGGTTCAGTTAGGTTTAAACAAGCTCTCCAAATGGGCAGAGGAAAACGGATTCCGACTGAACCCACAAAAAAGCACGTGTGTCCTGTTTTCCAGAAAGAGAGGCATGCACTCAGAACCCGACATTGAACTGAACGGTCAACGTCTGTCTGTTAATACGGAGCATAAATTCTTAGGATTAATCTTGGACAACAAGTTGACCTTCGTACCGCACATCAAGTATCTAAAAACAAAAGGTTTAAAAGCCATGAATATTTTAAATGTGTTGTCACGTACTAGGTGGGGTAGTGACAGGCATTGTCTCATGAACCTATATAGAAGCCTCATTCGCACCCGCTTAGATTATGGGGCCGTTGTTTATCAGTCTGCGACTCAAAGTGCTTTGAAGATGCTGGACCCCGTGCACCATTTGGGCATCCGCCTTTTTACGGGTGCTTTTCGCACCAGCCCCGCAGAAAGCCTTTATGTTGAGTCAAATGAGTGGTCGCTTCATCTGCAGAGAACTTACATGTCCTTTGTTTATTTCCTTAAGGTGAAAGCAGACAAGAAGCACCCCTCATACTCTACTATTAATGATTTGTCGAGCTCAATTTTGTTTCAAAACAGGCCTTCGATGAGGCAGCCCTTCTGAATCCGCCTGAAGAGTCTAGCTGAGGAAACTGGAGTCTCACTAGAACATAGTTTAATGGCTCCTGTAGCATACCCGCCACCGTGGCAATGGCAGACTATAGACTGCGATGTGTCTTTTCTAGAAGTTACAAAACATGCGCCTATTGCCCATTCCGAACATACTTCCTGGAACTTCAACACAAATACACACGTCCTGAGTTCTTTACAGATGCCTCCAAGTCTAACTCCTCTGTGTCCTACGCTGCTGTCGGCCCATCCTTTTCGGATGCTGGCCCTCTACATCCAGGCACAAGTATCTTCACAGCGGAAGCCTATGCGATACTTGTGGCGGCTAAACACATCAAGCAATTACAAATACAAAAAGCAGTAATTTATACAGACTCCCTCAGTGTAGTAACGGCTCTGCACACTCCTAAAAACACAAAAACCCAGTCCTTGTCTCACTTTACTCCATTTTATGCACACTCTACACACTCAAACAACATGTTGTAGTGTGCTGGGTGCCAGGGCACCGTGAGATTCAAGGCAACGTGAGGGCGGATCAGCTCGCTGCATCCGCCCACAAAAGCACTGCCCCTACACCCATATCAATCCCGGCCCTTGATCTTAAGCCGTCTCTCAAACGAAACCTCAGAGTATACTGGCAGAGCAAGTGGGATACACACACACAATACAAACTACACGTTATTAAGCCACACCTTGGTCATTGGCTGCCCGTATCGAAATCGCGTCATACAGAGGTAATACTAACGAGGCTCAGGATAGGACACACATACACGACACACACACACCTTTTGTCCGGTGGCGATCCACCATTGTGTGACAGATGTGGTGAAGTATTAACAGTCCTTCACATTTTAATTGAGTGCAAACAATTGGACACTGTAAGAAAACAACACTTTCCATTACCCTACCGACAACATATACCTTTACACCCTGCAATGTTCGTCGGTAGGGAACCGCTTTTTAGTCACAAATCAATGTTGGCATTTTTTAAAGAAATTCATAGTTTTCATATCATATACCCGGGCATCCCGTAGCATGACCTCTCCAGAGAGGTTTTTGCAGCGGTGGTTACACAAGAAAGCACTTGCCTCACGGCCCTTGAACGCAAGGGTATGAATGAGTGAGGCCCTTGTGCTAATGCCATACATATCCACCATCGTCTTTTATTATCACCAACTTTTGTCATCTATTCACACCACACACACCTTTCACGACATGGTCATGATTTTATTACTTGTAAGTTTTTACCCGCCTTACCGCGAGGAATTTTATGGCCCTTATACAGCCGCTTATCACAATCATTGTCCATGTTTTTAGTAAGATGAACTGGCGCTCTTTGGCCGTGAAATGGCTCTTGCGCCATAAAACATAAAACATCATCATCATCATCTTTTCCTTTCACACTCGAATGAGTCCTCAAAAATTTAGTTTGTTCCTTTTACTTGTAACAGTTTACTGTATTATACGCTGAACACTGCTTTTTCACCGTTGTGTAATGGGCTGGGTATGTGCAACATGTTTCATATATGCTATTCCTGCACACGTATTCGTTAGATGGCACCATGTTGCCTCCTTTGAGGAAGATACCTTCTGCATACATTAATACGGTCTTACCGTATCAATGTTTTTTAAAGGTCATTACGATGACCTAATATCTTCTCCAAGTCTTCGCATTTGTCCTGAATAATCCTTAAAATCATATATTTGTGTGTCAAATAAGTGATGCTTGATTTAAACTAGTGCTTAGATGAAAAGGTCTTATGGCAGTAGTATGCTCTCTACGAGTCTTATGGCTAGATCATTGATTACCTTTGACTGGTGTATACATTGTCTTAGTATATCAGCTCGCGGGATGAGCTATGTGACGTTGTTTCAGCACCCCCAGTCTTTGCACAATATATTTTATGAGAGCAATCGACGCCTTGCTCGCGACCATTGAACTTTTGTTTCCAGCCTCCAGGAATCTGATACAGGAGTTTCCTCGCGGAGACAAAAGAGAAGACGATGTATTCGACTCTCAGAGAATACAAATTAACATTAGGGCAACAACCTTTTGTCGGAATGCTCTGCTCATACGTTATCTGAAACACAATGGGGCGCAACCCTAAGAAAAGATGAGTAGGTGAGGACACTGCAAAAGGAATGCATAGCACCGTACATAGCATACGCGAGTCGCGACAGTTTTAAAAAAGGAGAGTGCGGAAACAATGAGTCTTGTACCGGTAAGATCTAAAGCTGTGTCATTATATTCACTTTGAAAGGTGCAGAAAGATTTCACTTCCAGTTGATGAGAAATGCTTCAAGGAGCTTTTTGACAGAAGTACCGTCAATTCTGAGTGTTCAAGCAAGTGCATCTTTTTAGGATTCTATTAACAACCAACTTCGAGAGGACCAATCTGTTCTGTTTGTAAGAGTTGCGCATTTCACGAAATAAGCCTAGGTATTCTCGGTAAGCACAGTTCATCGGACTAAAGAATGAGTCTAATACTTATAATACTATGTGGATGCATAATTTTTGGTAAGTAATATCATTCAAGCTATATTGGGCTAGATACTGACAATATACGCATTCTTTAATGTGGCTCGCAAGGGATAAATTGCGGGGTTGTATTTTTCAAATGTGGTACCTAGCTATGATACAGATTTTAGCACAGTTAGAAATAAGCCGGCTGACATTTTCTTGCGTCCGCAATAATATATTGACAAAATTTAGGTGTTACAGAACTACGCTAAATATTTTTTAGTTTATCTTTTCCGCGCAAAATTATTACCGCGTTATAAATAGTGTCTTTTTCCCTCACATTTTAGCTTGGCATGGCATTAGGTGCTATGTTTGTGCACGTTGTATTCACTATTTTTCCAAGCATTACTCTGCTCTTACTCTGCCACCACAAGCTCTGCTGTTACAGCCGTTACTCTGCCACAAGTTGTTTCCATCTTATGTTCTCGCTACACCGTGACATTGGTGAACGTGCTGGACCACGACCCCGCCTGATGTTCCCCACCCCACAGGAAGCCGTTCTTCTAGCCTGAAAGCACTTGACAGAGCTCGCGTGCATCACTTCTGTCGTCGCTTGCGAAGCCTTCCTTCTGAGTTCACCCCATCGCAGCATCGCTCTCGAAGGCACCGCTTACCTCTACCAGTGGCCAACGCCAGTACACAACAGGTACACCGTCACAGTAGCCCCCCTACTCCATCTCTGGTAACCCTTCTCTCACCGCTGGTGCCTTATCGCTTTGGCGGTAGTGCACATGAAGCCGTTGAAAACTGGCTTGATCAATATGAACGTGTCTCCAACCTCACCAAGTGGTCTCTTGAACAAAGACTCTCCCTCGCCTATATCTATTTCGACGACAGCGCTCGTACTTGGTACTCGAACAAAGAAGGCTGTTTTTCGGCATTGAGGGTCTTTGAGATGGTCGACACACTTGCTAACGTCGACAGGCTCGCCTGTGCACAGCACTTACTCAAGCAACGGGTTTAGAAACCCCAAAAAACGGTCAAGATGTTCACTTAAAACATGGCTGTTGTGAGTGAAGTGCACGAGTCAAGTGATTTTTGAATTTGGCGCGGCAAGATGGGCTTCTGAAAGTGTGTTACCTGCGCCAGTGCGGCCAACATTGGCAATTGAAAAAGAAGAAAAGCCTAAAGAATCACAAAAAAACTAGTGCAACGGTTTCGAAGGAGGAGGAAGAGAAAGAATCATGCTGGTTCTTGGAAGAACGTGGCTAGGGTGTGGCGTGTGAGCTCATCGGGTGCAGGCACTGAGGCGTCAAGCCATCCACCTTGCCGGCGACGACAATCATGGGGTCATGGTGACCATTCAACCATCACCGAGGCTATTTGCTAGTTCCTGGCATGGCCTGGTTTAGGTATTCGAGCTGAACACAGCACCGCAGATGACCTCGTCTACCGAGAGCGGGAACGAGCCGTCGGGCTAGGGGCCCGAGCTATGCACTCCCACACCGGCAGCTTCAGCGCTGGACTGTTGAAGAACGTGAACCGCTGAGTGAGACGTATTTATCTCCTTACGCGTCTGGACTGTAAGCCAAGAACTCGAGAGACTGTTAGACTCGTAGAGGTTTGCCCTCGTTAACGAGAACCACCGGTGCTTCTTATTTTACCTTTTGGTGATTTCAGCATTCCTCTTTTTATGTTTTTCGTTTTTTCAAACATATTTTTTTTTCAGGCAAACGAAATTCTCCCCTCCTTTTTTCTTCAGAGAAGAATGTTTCACATCTAGCCCGATTGGCTTCCTTTACCAAACTTGTAAAAATTGGCGGCTGCTACGACAGAACGTGAGTGTTTGACACTACAGTGCAGTTTTGCAAAACAATAACAAAAAGCGGAAAATGGGCTCGCGAGATTTGATGGCGCTGGTAGAACGCATGGGGTTGGAAGGAGCGTCATTGCAGGCATGGTTTGGTGCACGAGAGGTCCATGAGCGCGATGAACGAGCGGCTGAGAAAGATGCGAAGAAAGATCAGTTGGAGCTGGAAGGCCGCAATTTACAGCAACTTCTTCAATTAGCAAAAAAAAAACGAAAATTGGCAGCATATTCACGGAGTGAATGATGGAGAGTGGGGCGAAGCATTTTTCCGTGCATTCGTTTTTGCTTCCTTCCGCCTGTGCGACCGTCCACCCGTCCATCCGCCCGTGCGTGCGTGCGTCCGTTCCTGCGTTCGTCCATGCATCCGCCCCTGCGTCCGTTCATGCGTCCATTCATGCATCTGTCTGTGTGTCCGCTCGTCTATCTATTCAACACTCCAAGTACCACCATCTCGCATCTTTTCATCATATATTCCCCATATAGAAACACCGCCATACAGCGGACATTCCAAGGACTAAACGAGAGGTGGCACACGCGCACTTTCTAACAGTTTGCGCTTCGGGTCTACTTCCCACCTTTAACCACCTCGAGTTCATGGTATATACTAGTTCACTGTATTCATGGCACTGCGGCCCGACACTCGCTAAACCTTTCTAAAACCAAGGAGGTTACGCCCAACGAGTATAACGTAGCAACCTTTTCCTGGCAGATAGAGCTCACTGTACATGCCATTGGCTGCATGGGAAATGAGAGACAGGAGAATTCGGCTGTTACTTTCTTACGGCTTGCACTTCGTACCTACTTCCCACCTTTAATTACCTCGAGTTCATTCATGGTATATACTAGTTCATTGTATTCATGGCACTGCGGCTCAACGCTCGCTAAACCTTTCTAAAACTAAGGTGGTTACACCCTGCGGGTATAACGTAGCAACCCTTTCCCTTCAGGTAGTGCTCATTGTACATGCAATGGCTGCCAAAGGGGACCGCAGCGTGCACGTTAACTAAAAGCCGAATGCTCCTGTCTCTCATACCCCATTATCAGCTATTGGCATGTACATTGAGCACTATTGTTTGTTGTTCAACAACGCACAGAAGGAATCTCTCACCGGCACCACCTTGGAGGTCAAAATGTTTGCAGGTCAAAGCTTAAGACTGGTTACATACTACGTGGGACAAACGGGTGCCGCTATAAGGAGCTTCGCCCCTAAAACGGAAAGCCAAAGTCGAGAAGCAAGCCAGCGACACTTGGTAATAGAAGAAAGGACGCTGCAACTACGCCTGCGATTAGCTGAGGCCGGTTTCGGTGATCCAATGGTGGCTGACATGGGCTACCAACGGACGCATCTGCGGTAGAGAACCCGAACTACTTTGTACCTGTTTTCAACGAGGACAGAGACGACCTCAATGCCTACCTGAAGAGGTTCAAGGGAGTGGCAACAGATCAAAATTGGCCACGGGAAAAGTGGGCCACCTCTCTTAGTTTATGTCTTAGCGGAGAGGCTCAGAATGTATTTGAACGGTCATCACAGGACGATTCCCTATCATACGACCAAGTCCAATTGGCGCTGCACCAGCGTTTTTACTTCATGGCTGAAGGCTACCGTGAGAGATTTTGGAAAAGCGAGTCTGAAGACGGTGAAACTTGAAGACAGTGTGCCACAAGACTCCAATGTTTTTGATAGGTAGATAGAAGTGTCTGACCGAGACACTTCTATTACAAGAAGACAGAGAAGAGCTTCGATTCTGTCCATGACCTAATTGTGGCTGAGCAATTCATGGCCAACTGCAGCACTCAGGTGGTGCTCTTCGTACGGAAGAAGAACTGGAAGACTCTAGAAGCCATGTCAGTGGCAGCTATTATATATATCGAAGCAAAGAGATTCAATAACTTGTCTTATAGTTCAGGACAAGAGTGAGGAGACAACTGTAAAGGCTGAAATATTTTCTAGCCCAAGAGCAGAGACGCAATGTTTGGTAGTGGCCGTAAGGGGCACAATGCTTTCGACTGTCGAACTAAGCCGAAACAAGCATATTGCGCTCACTGCCGTAAATGGGGGCATGAACTCAAGGGCTGTCAGAAAATGAATATCACTTCAAAGTGAACTACATCTTGTTTGATGCTACCCAAAAAGTAGACTTGGCCACAACATTCCACGATTGATGGCGACGACTCAGACTAAAATTACTATGTTATCGGCACGGTGGAGACGCAAGCGCAATGTACGAAACGTCTCATGCCAGTGTGACCAGGTGAGGTGAATAGACAAATTTTTCGTGTCATAAGAACACTGGAAACAAAAAGGTTAGTGGTAAACCGGTCACTATAGTGCCTCATGAAGCACTGACTGGCACTATCACGACGTTGTGGATGGCCCATGGTAGCATCACCGTAGTCCCTGAGGCAGATATACATATCAGATCTCCATACTTCTTCGGCACGGCCATTGTCAAGTGTTTTTCGTCGCCATTATACGACGTCAAGGTCAGAAACGTAAACAATTTTTGTGACGCCAATTACTCCGATGTTTTGTAGAAACCTTTTTCTCGGGATCAATTCAGTAAGAAGGGCGTTCATTCTGTGGACGAAGGAAAAACCAACCAAATTCTCTAATGGTTGAGTCACAGGCCCCAAGAGTTCCCAAAGGGCTACAACTGTTAAACTTCTAGGGCAGATATCTCGCAAAAGTTTTTGCGAAGAACAAGAAAAAGGGGGACACTTGACACCTGCAGAGCCAGATTGGGTAAGAAGATTGTCGGCAAGGGCTCAACATCATTTCATTTTGCCGACAAGAGTGGTATATTTTACCGGCAGCACTTCCCATCCTCTGGTAAGCGCATTCAACAGGCCATAGTTCCGAAGCCTCTGTGATGTCAAGCATTACGTTTTGCTGATGAGAATGTTATGTCAGCCTATTAGGGTGTCCAAAAGACAATATGACTTCTGGACGCGTTCTACAGAGCTGGGGTACAAAAAGATATCTGAAGATATGTCCGATCATGTGACGGCTGTCAAAGGACTTTGCCGAAAGGCAAGGTGCCTCAAGAGCATATGCCGGTAATCGACATCCCTTTTGAACGTGTGGCAGTCGAAATCATTGGACCAATAACTCCAGCTTCAGCAAAAGGCCATCAATATACTTTTACTCTTCTGGATTTCGCCACACGCTACCATGGTGCAGTGTCTTTGACAACAATTGTCTCAGCTACAGTAGCCGAGGGAATTGTCAAGATGTTTTCTCGCATTGGTTTCCGACGAGAAGTCTTGTCTGATCATGAATCGTGCTTTACCTCAGATCTTATGAAGGAGGTGAATGAGCTACTGGTGGTCAAACATCTGAGATACACTCCATACCACCCCATGCGCAACGGGATGGTGAAGAGGTTTAACGGAACACTAAGGAAAATACTCAACAGCAGGATCCAAGAACAGCCCAAATGTTGGGATTCCTTGCTAGCACCTATTTTGTTCTTTTATCATGAAACCCCACAGGCAGGGTCCGGGTTCTCACTAATTGAACCTATTGGCCGACATTTTCGAGGAACTCTGAGTATGTTGACGCTGTAGGCCTGGTTTTGCTCATGACAATATTGAAAGATTTCTGGACGGAAGAACAGTAAACCGAAGAGCTTAATATGGCATATGGATATGTCTTGAATTTAGGCGAACGCATTGAGAAAACACTCGTGCTAGCACGACAAAATCTGAGATCAGCACAGGTGTTTCAAAGGAGGTATTGTGACTGCCGCAGCAAGCAACGTGAACTGAAAGGTGGTGACCACGCTTTCAGCTTGCTTGCCACAAGTAACAAGTTATTACTTCATTGGAAGGAACCGTTGCTAGTAATTTGTTATAAAAATGACTACGACTACTGGCTAGACCTAGGACACAACAGAAAACTTTTACACGTCAACATGCTGAAGAAATATGAAGGACGCCGCCAAGAAGAGCTTCCTCTCAGACACCACCTTTTGTGGTCATAGAAAAAGAAAAGTCAGAGAAGCTGCTACTGAACTTCAAGGTTCAAGAACTTATGTCTCGCTATTTTGGAAAAGCACAGCGGCTAACTGAGATCACTGAAAATATGGAAAAGAACAAGACCAGGTGCATGAAGAAAAGGCAAGCGCTTGGATCGCTCAAGACAGCATTGTCTCCCGGAGCCACAGTCAAAGCACGAGATCCTAAAAGAGAATTTGTTCTTCAGCCTGACGCCTCCAATTGTCGCATGTGCGGTATTCGTATGCCAGATAATCATGGCTTCCTTCAACCTGTGCCGTATGCCTGTCGTTAACGTTAGCCTCCAGGAAAAGATAGAACGCGCAATCGAGCGGGGAATGCTTAGCATTGTTTGTATTATTTGTTTGTTTGTTAAATACATTTTGTGCATGGACGACGATTAGTAACTTGTTGCGCACTGAACCGCAGTTTATTTCCCTTCGCAAAACAAACTTTTCAAAACGGGGGACTTTTGTATGAGTGAAGTGCATGAGTAAAGTGGTTTTTGAGTTTGGCGCGGCAAGATGAGTTAACTGCGTCAGTGCGGCAAACATTGGCAATTGAAAAAGAAGAAAATCTTCAAGAAAATCGCAGAAAAGAATCCAGAGCCACGGCATCAAATAGGAAGAAGAGGAAGAATCGTGCTGGTGCTTGGAAGAGCGCAGCGTGCGAGCTTATTGGGTACAGGTACCAAAGCGTCAAGGCATCCACCTAGCCGGTGACGAAAATCACGGTGTCCTGGTGATTATTAAACAATCACCGAGGGTATTATGTGGTTCCTGGCAAGGCCTGTTTCTGGTGTTCGAGCTGAAGACAGCGCCGCAGAAGATGTCGTCTACCGAAAGTGGTAGTGAGCCGCCGGGCTACGGGCCCAAGGGTACGCACTCCCACTATGGCAGCTTCACCCCTGCACTATTGAACAACGTAAACTGCCGGTGAGCCGTATCTAGCTCCTTACGCGTCTGGACTATAACCAGAGAGCTCGAGAGATTGTTATACTCGTAGAGGTTTCCCCTCGTTAACGAGAACAGCCGGTGCTTCTTAGTTTACCTTTTGCTGATCTAAGCATTCCTGTTTTCGTGCTTTTGTGTTTTGTGAAAATGTACTTTTGAAGCAAATGAAACGCTTACCTCCATTTCTTACCAGAGAATAACGTTTTACAGCTAGCCCTACTTGCTTTATTTATTAAACCTGTAACAATTGCCTGTCTTTTTCGTAGAGCTGACCCTCACATGACCGACAATAAGAATTTGTGCTAGCCCACGTGCGGCGTAAAAAGGCAGTTGTTCCCCGAACTTCTACGCTAACCACCAAGTACCGTCAGAAACTTCATAAAAGAAGCTACTGCTATCAATTGCGTGCTTCACCTTCGATGCCGACCCTACGATCGCTTGTACAGCGGCGCTTCCATTCAAGTCGCCGCTACGACGTGTGAAAATCGAAGCTCTTTGCGCAATTTAATGAGAAATTGTTGCTGAAGAGTAGCTGAAGTTGTGAACTCTGGTCCCGGAAACACTCATGGCGTCTGTCGCTGAAGTCATAGGCGAAAAAATTCGCCAATCGTTTTCAACGACTGATCCTACTCACGATGAGTGACCCTTGAGCTACGCAGCCGCACTTCGCCGCCTGCCACCCGTTGCACCGTCATACTGCCAGGCATCGACAGCTGTTCCTTTGTCAGCGGCCCAAGAACAAACAACGCCACGTCCTGCCATCTTGCCGCTGTAGGAAGAGCCAACTCCCGACATGACATGGCATTTGCCCCATTAAGAGCCGTTGCGGCGTCCACAGCTTCGAAAAACAGACGCCTGGCGCACTGTGGACAGGCGTCCTTTTTGTTTCAACTGTGGAGGTTTGGGCCACATTTCCAGTCATTGCTGGCACCGCTTTGATACATTTCTCTCTCTTCGGTCATGTCCTGACAATCGACGTCCCAACGACGACTACGAAGCACGACTGGACGACGCTGCTTCTGGAGCATCTCGCTTGTCTCAGCCCCATTTCGACTACCGCTGTGCCAACAATGCCGACAGTAGACCTGATTACCAGACTAGTTGGGGACGTCGACCGTGCTCTCTGTTTCCGGCCTACTCACCTTCACCACACCGCCGCGCTTCCGCTGAAGTCAGTGGAAGGAGGTCACCAAGCCCACGCTTGAAAAACTGAAGGGGGCGACCTCCGGCGGTGAGGTCACAGGCCACCAAGGCAACCAAAAAGGGCCTCCTTTATTCTTACCACAGAATGCCATAAAGCCGACTAGTAACAGCGACGAAACTGTAACCACAGATCTTACCTTTGTTGTGAACGGACAGCAAGTAACAGCCTTAGTTGATACTTGTGCCGACTTTTCTATTACAGATGAAAACCTCGACGTGCGCCACATGAAAGTAAAGACGACGTGAACGGGACCTCACCTGAGGATGGCAGGTGGCCAGCGGTTGGTGCCTGTTGGAAGGAGCACAGCGAGACAGACTTGACATCTGTGGCTCTTCTTTTGTGGTATCGTTCGTCGTCTTCACCTCGTGCTGCAAGGACCTGTTTATAGGAAGGGCTTCTTGAGAGAATATGGTGCCATCATCAACATCCTGGACAGTTCAATTACGTGGCGCAACAGCCCTACTTTATTCGACTGTTTCGACGCGTTACATAACCCTTTACGTATACTTGATGATGATGCGGTCGTGCCGCCACAGTTATGCACTGTTGTTTCGGTGAAAGGCCACGACACAATTTATGGCGAAAATATTGCCAACCAAATTGACTCGTTCTATTTAGCCATGGCATTTCAGTCACCCGAGGTTTCGTCCGTCTTACTGGGGGACGCAAGAAGTTGCTCCTGACCAACTTTAGTGCTGAGCGCCGGCAGTTTCGGAAGAGCACAGCCATCGCTTCCTTCAACTATATTGTAGAAATTCAAGGCATTTTATGCGTATCAGTATCGGAAAAAGCGCCTAATCAAGAATGAGCACCCGTTCTAGGGTTGCACTATACCTTGTCAAAGGGGACTTTTCCAGCTGCTAGCTGAATTCCATGATTGTTCTTCATCGACATCCTGAATAGGTCGAACACCATTTACAAAGCATCGAATAATCACTGAAGACGCGTTGAGACCTATTCACCAGAATCCATATTGTGTGAATCTAAAAGAACGCGAATTCATACAACAAAAAGTAGCAAAAATGCTTGATGATGAAGTTATTCAGCCGTCACAGAGTCCCTGGGCATCAACTGCAGTGCTAGTATAGAAAAAGGACAGTGCCTTGTGTTTTTGCGTGAACTACAGTAAACTGAATCAGGTGACCAAGAAAGACGTGTACCCACTCCCACCTATCGATGACTCCTTGACAGACTTCCACATGCTCACTACTTTTCTTTCATGGACTTGAGGAGTGGATACTGGCAAACCCAGGTAGACGCGACAGACCGGAATAAAACCGCTTTTGTGACGCCTGGTGGTTTATATGAATTCAAAGGCCTGCCTTTTGGTTTGTGCCCCACGCCCGTAACTTTTCGATAGCTCATGGACACCCTACTTTCAGGATTGATGTAGAAGACGTGCCTGGTCAATATAGACGACGTCAGAGTATTTTTGCTACTTTTGACAAACATCTCAGAAGTCTGCAAGTTATTCTGCGTGCCATATGGTCCACTAGCCTCACTTTGAAACCAGAGAAGTGTCATTTATTTTTTCGCGAACTTCAGCTTCTTGGTCACGTCGTCGGCTACGCAGACGTTCGGCCCGATCCTGGAAACATTGACGCCACCACTAAAATCACGGTACCATCCGATGAAAAGGCTGTAAGATGCTTCGGCCTCTGTGCCTAATATGGTCGGTCTATCGCAGACTTCGCCCGCATAGCGTCGCCACTAACTCGTCTCACGAGAGACGAAGTCGCTTTCGACTAGGACGGAGAACAGGAGGCTGCCTTTATTGACCTGCTCAACGCAATCAAACGCTTTCAGTGCTTGCCCATTTCGACAAAGAATGCCCGACAATTCTTTACACTGACGCTAGCAATGTCAGTCTAGGGGCCATGCTTGTGCAACGGCAAGAGTACATGGAAGGATGATCGATTACGCAAGTCGAACGCTAACAGGCGCAGAGGCTAACTACTCAACCACAGAAAAAGAATGCCTCGCCATACTATGGGCAGTAATGAAATTTCGCCCGTATTTGTATGGACGGTCCTTTGAGTTAATAGCGACTCTTATTTTCTTTCCTGGTTACCTAATCTAAAAGATCCCACCAGCCGATTAGCGCATTCTAGTCTACTGCTACAAGATTTCGACTTGACCGTCGTACACAAGTCGGCGAAGTGATAAATGAACGCGGATTGCCTGTCTCGATAATCAATACATTCAGCTTCCTGACCTGACGAGGATGAAACTGCGTTTTTTGGCGTTCTCGATACGTCTACTATCACCCCACAACAACATGATGACCCTGAGCTGATTTATTTGAATAATTACTTGGAAGGACCATCTCAGAGCGCACACACAGTTTTTGCAAGAGTATTGTCGTCATTTTCTATACGGAACAGTGTTCTATACAAAGGAAACTTTTCGTCAAGCAGATCTCCGTACTTGCTTGTAACTCCGATAAGCCTCCGTACCGAAGTGTTTCAAGCATGTCACAACGAGCTCACTTCTGTTCGCTTAGGCTACACGCGTGCATTGGTGAGAGTTCAGCAAAGAGACTACTGGCGAAGGCTTGCCGTTGCGGTCAAGCGACACATTCATACTTGTTGGGACTGTCAGTGACGTAAGTCTCCTCTCACAAAACCAGCCAGTCGTTGCAACCTGTTCAGGTCTCAAGTGCACCATTCGACCAAATCAGAATGGATATCTTGGATCCACTTCCTACTTCGGCTTTAGGGAACCGCTGGGTTATGCTCGCGATGGATTACCTTACCCACTGAAACGAAGGCTCTCCAACGAAGCACAGCAGCGGCGATAGCCAAATTTTTCACATAAATTGTTCCACTGTGACATGGTGCAACCACCGTCAATGATAACAGACCGACGGACATCATTTACGGCAGCTCTTCTTGAGAACGTCTTGATGTTCAGTGGAACGCGTCATCGAAAGATTACTGGTTACCACCCACAGACGAATGGAATGACAGAGCTCCTAAACAAGACAATTGAAGATGAGCTGTCGACGTACGTGATTGTTCGACATAAAAATTGGGAGGAAATCTTACCCTATATCACGTTCGTGTACAATACAGCTAAGCAAGAAACGACTCGCATTGCTCCACTCAGCCTTATTCACGGACGAGAGAAACAGAAAATGCTGGATGCTATGTTACAATTACACAAACGCCGACATACTTACCGAACGCGAGGAAGAAACCGGGCAGCTCGCACGCTTGCGAATCCACCAGCAAAAACAATACGATGCAGGTCGCCACAATGCCCACCGGAGAGCAGTAATCTACGAAGCCGGTGACCGAGTATGGGTTTGGACACTCACACGAAAACGTGGAATACCCGAGAGACCGTTGAAAATATGGTAACACCAAACTTTGAGGCTATCCTAAGTCTATTGCGGGTTCTCTCTGCATGCAAGGACTCTCCACACGAAGAGTCGGACACAACAAACACCTATTGCGTGTTCCCTCTGCATGCAAGGACTCTCCACACGAAGAGTCGGACATAACAAACACGTAGAATATATTTTAATTCACTTCTAAAAATGTAGCTGAATGCTAACGCTCACGATATATACGAATCGCTTGCGCAGCAACACTGACGTTTCAGGATAGGAGAAGCAACGGCTGTTGTTGTGACGTCGCACCAGATTTTTAGCGACGTCAGCGACCTCCATCATCTCCGAAACACATCTTGTGAACAAGGAGAGAACTAGCATGCCTGCTGTTACGAGTGTGCTGGCGTCCCTTGCAGAGACAATGTGTGCGTCTGTCAAGGACTCTGACACTTTCAAAAAAAACACTCGGCGCGTCGTTCAGAGACGTTGCGTGCGTCCAACAGTGGGGCTGTCTAATCCTCTATCAGCATCCCGACGCCTATAGAAGGCCGGCGCATCTGGCGTCGGGTGGTTTGCTCGTCCACGTTCTTTACATACATGGTAAATATGAACGCTTTGTTTTCTACTTGCTGCCTTTTGCCTTGCCACTGCCTCGATGATTCTGCAACTGGTCATGGTGACTGTCAGCGCATTTGTTTTGCTGGCACTTGGTGTGGCACGTGTGTAGGAGAGCAGACTAAACTCAACAAGATGTGCATCACAGCCTTGTGTGCTCACGTGACCAAGCCACTTATGCATCGACGTCACTGCCTAATTCGGCACCGCGAAACCGGAACCAGAAATGGTCAACAATAGTAGAGCGTTAATAAATTATTTAGCGAAAATACACCAATCTCGGTGTGTGTATCTCGCTTCCTGGAGCTGAAGGAAATGCTTACAGCGAATAAACACGCATGCCACAAATTTGGTTGCACCACATCTTTAAGGCGATAGTTCAGAGCGTATAGCATATTGCAAAAGTTGAGTGACGTCGTCTACGAGGTCGTCCTTGACAGTTCCTCTTTCGCCAGGCATCGACAGCAATGGCATGAGTTTGTACATGTGGTACGCATGAAGACATATGTAAGTGACTGACTGCGTTTTCACACAACGGTAGCTTGGATGTAGAATCGGGGCAATGCTCCTATAAGAAGGGGCAAGTGAGACGGGTTTATATAAAAGAGAACAATAATGAAGGTGTTTTGCAGACTCGAAATAGCGAGACTGTAGCTTTAGCAGAGAAAGACGAAGAGAGCGTTCAGTGTACAGCTGATTCTGAAACACGCTGCTTCTCTACCACAAGTTGTTTTAATTTTTCGTTCTTGCTACACCGCTACAGTATTCAAGCTGACCGCAAAGTAAAGCAGCTGCGAAAGTGCGTTCGCATCAGCCGACGCATTTTCTCCATGGAAGAAAACTGTGCCCCAATGAACCCTCTCCAAAACATCAGATTCTTCATCCTGTACGTGACCTACCACAGCGTACACCACAACATCAGCCAAGAAACACGCCAATAAAACTGCCAAGAGCACACATAAGAGACAACTGACGATAATTACATTCAAGTATCCCAACCTACACGTCAAAGCTGCGTACGCCTACGCTACCTTAGCCAGAAAGTAGCAGAACCGACAGCGCCAGTGTTCGCCCAAGCTACAACATCGAACATTCACGTAATTCCCAGCAGGCCTCAGATACACAACCACTGATTGGTGACTATGCCTCTGCATCAGCTGTTCAATTGATTCTACCAATGATTTTTGCAGCATCTAAAGCAATATTGTCTGTCCTACCGGAAGCAAACAAGCTACCAGAAGTAAAAGCCCTGCTGGCTCTGGAAGCATGAATGTGTCAATAATGTGGGTCAAACCTGCGACAAGTAACACATGAAGAAGTGCTATTAAAATGTTTGAATAATACAGTAGAATGCCAATAGTCTTCTAAAAAAGTGTGCTGACTTCCATGAACTATCGCTTCCCAATACTTTGCATCCATGAGAAAAGAATGAATGGCGACTTCCGCCTCTTTAACTATGTGGTGTATTTATTTATTTATGAGTACCTCAAATGCCTCGTGTGGAGTAATACATTACGGGTGGGTGTAACTATTGCATAATGGTTTCTATATATGTCTTGAAGGATGCATGGCCTGAGTGGTGCACCATGTCGGCGGGAAGACGATTCCAGTCCTTAGCAGTATGAACGAAATTTTAGTTCATGTGGGCGGCAGTGCGGGCTGCCAGGGGACAAACTGCTTTAGGGTGGCCATGACGGAATGAAAAATAATTCAAGGGTTAGATATTAGCCTGTTGTCATAGAAGGTGATAGAACTTGTGAAAAAGGCATAATCTGGCTGTATCGTGGTGCTGCTCAAGGGTTTGAAGATGAAGAAGTGATAAGTCTGTAGCGCCACGCCAGTTTTGGCCAGCTGGCCACGCAGAAAAAGAAGTGAGCCACGTGGCTCGTTAAGTGCGAGCCACGAGAACGGCGGAGCTCCTGGCCAGGCTGGACGCTGCAGCGATGACCCCGGCTACATCTGCGCCTCGAATAAAAGCTGTGACCTCGGCACATGCTCGTCGTCGCCGCCTCGCATCACGTTTTTCTACAAGTGGTGACCACGGAATAAAGGAAAAGCGACCAGCGCTGCACCACAGCCGATGAGCTTCACGGCCATGTTGCAGCCTGCTCAAGCCTTGCAACCACACTTTTACCCGCCTCTACCACCGCTTCACACTTCCGACATCGATTCTAGGTTCCAGGAGTTCCAGGCTGCCTAAGGACCTCAACAGGCCGCTGTGGTAGCTCAGTGGTTAGAGCATCGAACGCGTTATTCGAAGGACCTCAACAGCATCTGGCTCCGAGAATTCGTGTTTGAGGTCCTGGAGTAAGTTCTTCAACCTGACCCTAAACGACGCTTCACTTCTTTTGCTTGCAGCAGGAAAGGTACTAGCAACCTTTTCCTGCTACAAGCGCAGTCGGATGGCGAAACGAGTGCAATTGTGTAGGAGAAACCGGCGCAGAAGACCCAAACAGCCGTCGTCGAGTTCGGAGGCACTGTTGTAACGTCTTTCATGAGAATCTTGCTCAATGTCGAGGGACTGTCATTTGGCGTCAAATGCGAGAAGGGTGAAAGTTCAATATCGGCGGAGGCACAGTGGACGACGGCGTCGTGACGGGAGAGAAAATCCTATTCTAAGATGGCGTCACGAGAGCATGCGGGAATGATGATGAAGTGGGCGACATAAAGAACGTCCTGAATAACAACGCAAGCTGTGCACCCTGCTGTAGAGTGAATACAATGCGAACTAGCAGTACGGCGGGACAACCCAGAAAGTGGCGTCGTCACGTTTCGAAGTTAGCGGCAAAGTTTTTCATCTGCAACTGATAGGGCAGCTCTAGTGTCAATAAGAGCCGATACACAAGCGCCGTCCACAAACGCGTCAATGACATTCGAGGGGCTGCTCTGACGGCTTTCACATTGCGATAGCGTCACAGTCCTTGCCTCAAGGATGGCGACGACTAGTTTTACCGCTCATGAGCAGCTGAACTTGGCCGCATAATGGACAAGGAACGACGTCGTGGAGACGGCGACCTTCGAAGAGATGGCGAGAGTAATAACGTGTTACGTGACCGGCGTAACAGCAGGCAAAGTATATTGGCCGGTTGTCGGGTGTGCGCCATCGGTTCGCCGGGGTAGGTCTCACCCATGTCGCAAGAGCCGATAGACGGAACTGTGGCTAGAAAGGCCGCATGGTGGGTTTATGCTCAGACTGATGGGTTGCGTCGACATACGTAGCGGGCATACCTGCTGCAAAGAACGGAGGTTGAGCGGCAGCTTCGGCATAAGTAAGAGGGGCGGGTGCTGGAACGACTTGAGGCGATGTCGCGACCACTTGGACGTAACTCAGGGGCGCAGGAGCAGGAGGTTGTTTGGGGTAGACATGACCTCTGCAATTTTCTGCTGAATTGCTCGACGGATGGGAGGGAGAAAGGTCGTGGCCGATTGTTGAACAGCCGGTGGGTGGGTAAAGGGCAGGACAGAGAACTGGCGCGTGATTTCCTCATGGATGCAGGACTTGAGGTCTGCCATCAACGCCACTTGGTCACAACTGGCCTCCAAGCCAGCAAGTGTTGCAGCTCGTGGTGTGGAGCGACGGGTCATTGAACGCTGCTGGCGGAGCTCCTCGTAGATCTGGCACAGTGTGATGACCTCAGCCACTGTGCCGGGGTTTTTAGCGAGCAGCATCGTGAAGGCATCGTCGTCAATGCCTTTCATGATGTTTCGGATCTTGTCAGACTTGGACATGTTGTGATTGCATTTGTTGCGTAAGTTCAGGACATCTTCATAAGAGCTGGTGAACGACTCACCAGCCTGTTGAGCTCGTTCACTTAAGCGCTGTGCAGCTTGCAGCTTACGAACGGCAGGGCGGCCGAAAACGTTGATTACAGCGGTCTTAAAATCGGTTCAGGTGGCAAAATCTGACGCATGGTTGTAGTACCACAAACTGGCTACGCCCGCAAGGTGGAACACCAAGTTCATCTACTTGCCGTCCTTGTCCCACTTTTTGAGAACGCTCACGCACTCCTGAACGGCGAGCGAGCCATCCACGTCAGTGTCATCGGCGCCAGTAAAGATGGGCGGATCGCGGATCCTGGGGACACCCGGACAAAGGGGTGGCACGGGGGAGGCGTTTGCTGACAAACGTCGTGGGACATGGTAGATAGCAGGGTACGTAATCGTAGCCCCGAAGGCATTGAAGCGGATCGCAGCACTCTCCACCAATTCGTTAAGGCGTTCATTAGCCGGCAACTGGTGAGCATGCACAATGGCGACAGTCACGGCCAAGCACGGAATCTCAGCGCAAGCGGCGTTTTTGTTGGGTAGCTCCACTAGAAGGTTCTATGTATATACATACATACGTACATGCAATCGGCCGGGTCAAGTGACAGCCACGTTTTTGTTATGTTTACACATCGCAAAACCATGGCACTGCTGTAGGACATTCGATTGCACGTGACGTGCCTTCGTTTGAGCGAGAACAGGTGCCAATTTGTCGACGATACATAGTAGCACAAATTAACAGTAATGGGTGACAGAACCACATGACAGAGGCTGCGAGAAGTCAAGCGCGTTGGAATGCTATCGGCATTCGCCTGGGACCATAGAGAGGCTAACATAAAAAGACCGAACAGATAGTTTTGTTGTTGATAGACCCGGAAGCCAATAGTTTGCCACACAAGCTGGAGCAACTGTAAAGTCATTTTAGTATGCAATATTGTGAAGAAGTAAAATACAATAAAAATCTCAGGATCACCCCTAAATTGAGAATAAATAAAATATTTTCACCCATTTTGTTGCAATTATGTGTTCACTGTTGAATTAGCTGCATCATGATGAGAACGTCAGGACGGAAAGAGATGAAAACATTCAAAAGCGCAGGAACGCAAGCAGTTGTTTTCGCATTTTGGAGCATTTCATTGCTCATTTCGTCTCATCATTTTCCTATTATTCACTTCATAACTGCTGGCTTAAGTGTGAGCATTGAAATTACAGTCACTGAAGTTTCAAAGAGGCTCGAGTTCACTGTCATGAGAATGCACACATGCTAAGCATATGTCGTGGCTGTGGCATCTGATACTGCATTGTATGAATACTATACACGTGTTTGGAGGAAGTCAGAAGTCTATCTTATTTTGTGTTAAAGGAACATCGGAACTGCAGTTGCTGAAGTTACATACTCTAAATAAAATTATTAATTCTGAAGCAACGTTTTCTGAAGCGGCATATTCATTTACTGTAAATAATTTATATGCATTATAATGGTATGGCTTATCCAGATCTGTTAGTTGTGATCTTGTAGGATCTAAGTAAAATGTGCTCACAATTCTTACTTCCATTAGAACTGATTGGTGTGCAAAGTTCCATATCGGGTAAGACAATACCAAAAGTTTGCAAGGGCTGCAGGTCTCTAAAAGTAGAATCGGTAATTACCGGGTGCGCACACGCCAGATGGATAATTAAAGAAGATTTCGCGGGTCACACAAAAATGCATGCGCTCAATCATAACTACCGCAAACGGGCCGCACAAGCCATTCTATGGGCGCTCGCGAAAACAGCCCCACCCCCCACCCCCGGTGGCGCCGCAGCGGTGGTACGGGAACTACAACTGTCATGCCGATTTTGGAGCATGCGGTGGGCCGTACCCGTGCGCTCGTTCATAGAGTGGTCATGCTTTTACATTAACCGTAATGCAGCATTCTTCGCAGTTCGCAGTTCCAAAAAGAGACATCACGGGGTCGACTACGCCTCCCTCATCAAGGCCAGTTCAGGCTGTCATCCTGCCAACAACTACCGGCTACACAGGTGACGGAGATCACCCTGCCGCTTCAAGTGGCCCATCGACTAAAAGGCCCGCCAGCCCGTTGTCTCCATTTCCTGTCTCCGAGGTGTGGGTTTTGCCATCGGGGTGACTTCCTCCTCTTTCCTTGGCAGATTCGACGCCGATTACAGCTTCGCACTCCGTCGGATTCCTAGCACAATCCTGTCTCGCTGCACTGACTTCCAAATCGCCAAAGTCAGATGAACCAGCTAATTCACCTGATGATTTTCGCACACAACTGCCGACCTTCGCACTAGGACGGTGACGGCAGTGTACAACGCACCGAGCAAGCCAGGCTCGGAACCACCCGTGAATGCTACAACAGACACGTAAGCAGTCAATGAGCATGCTCCCCTGCCCACATTCTGCACGTCTCCAGACTCTCAAAGGACCATGATCACTGGTTCAAAGTCCAGTCTTACAATGGAGTCTGCACCTCCTCTGCGCGACATCTTCTTGGAAGAGGCCCGGACATGCCATTGGCCAGGTCCCGGAATCGCAAGCACCCTGGGTTCTATAGCGCCAACACCCGGCCAAGACCTCGCATGTAGCCGAGTTGTGACTCAAACACGCGTCGTCATCGTGACCAAAGCCAAACGCATGGGCGGCTTTCCTCTCGTCCTCCCAAGATAGCCCAGTGTGCAGGCATCCACTGCAATAAGGCGGAAATATGGTGAGGCACCTTCCGACACATCGTGAAATGTGGAAGACAGGCTCCACACATCAGTGCTCCACACATCAGCGGTCGGCATTGCACCGAAGACGTCGTGCACAGCACCGGTAACATGAACGTCGTATTTCCAGCGACGCCTCGCCATTTGAGGTGCAGCCCACCACCTACGGCAGGCGTCGTGGTAACACTGTGACGCCACGTTAGAGCAAATGTCGGCCTGTGTTCTCATGCCTTATGCATTCAGAATGGATGCCACGCAATGCGCCATTTGGCGTCAGGTCATCGCCGACAGTCACGTCTTCGTCATAGGCACGTGACTTCCGTCACCCGCCCATACGGACGACCACTCTTGCTTCCAGCAGTCTCCGTCCCTCGCAACCCTCGCCCGCTCCGCTGCGTCCAATGCCGCCGACTGGAACGCTTAAAGACCCATTGTTGTTTTCATGTACATTGTATCAGTCTCTGTTGGTTTTCCTTTTGAACACGCTTTTGGAAATCGCGCAAAGCGCTATAGGGGGGAAGTAGCCTATGTAGCACCATGCCAGTTTTGGCTCACTGGCTGCGCAGAAAAAGAAGTGAGTCACGGGGCTCGTGAAGCGCGAGCAAAGAGATAGAGACCAGCTGAGCTCCTGGCCTGGCTGGACGCTGCATCGGCGACTCCGCCTTCGCGTTCGTTACAAATAAAAGCTGTGACCTCGGCACGGGCTCGTCGTCGCCGTGTTGCCTCACGTTCTTCTACAAGTCATCTCGTTGAAATAGTTCTAGCAGAGTGCAGTTGGGCGTCAGAAAGGACCTACATTCTCACGGAGTTCACTCAAGGTATTCGAATTACCCGGAACTCATCGCTTGTGAAGTATTCTTTGGTTAGCAGTGCATAACAGCAATTAATATTCATTCATTCAATACTCCCGTGCATAGGACCAGCCGCCGAATCAGGGTATGGCCTCCGGAAGTCGAAGATACTGCTTCCACCACGTCGACAAACACGACCAGTCTTTCGGTGCAAACCTTGCCATCCGGTACGGGAAGTACGACATCGAACCGCTATACGCTGGAAAGCCCACGGGCACCAGCGACGTTCCATGATACGGAGCGCGAGGACGTTGGGGACAAATTGGCGTACTTCGAGTGCGTAGCCACCTTCAATAAGTGAGACGACGTGGCGAAACTGGGTCGTGTCTATATTTATTTCGATGACGGGGCACGTACGTGGTATCAAAATCGAGAGGAGCAGCTGACGACGTCGCCCAAATTCTCTCGTACACTTCTGCAGACCTATGCCAGCGCTGATCGCTAAGAAAGAGCTGAATGAGCTACCCTGGCCCGCGTCCAGTCGCCAAACAAAACTGTGACCACGTACGTCGAAGACATGACGCGCCTCTACCGACTGGCTGATTTGAAAATGATGGAGGACAAGAAAATGCATCACTTGATAGGCGGTGTCAAGGACCAGCCTTTCGCTGGCCTCGTTCGAAGCCCGCCGAAGACGGTCGCGGAGTTCTAGAATGTCCGGAGCCGTGATAATGAAAAAATACTGCAGCAACGGTCCAACCAATAAGACGGGCAAGTCAGTTTCATATCCACTGCTGACATTTTCACCGCCGCTGGAAATTGCAATGACTCTCTACGTGAACGCATCCGTAATATAGTACGCGAAGAGTTGCAAAAGGGTGGTGTAACATCTCATCCTACTGTTAACTCTATTGCCACTATCAACAAGGAGGAGCTGCACCGGGCCCTCCAGGTCGCCTTGCCTCCTGATACAGCTGCGCAGCTCCTGGTGAATGCCGCCGTGAGACAACCAACTCGGAAGCATCGAAACACCCTGCTCCGTCGCTGCCATTGTTTGTTCATCCTGTCACTGCTGTTTCACTAGGGTCAGCGCAGCACATACCGTACTACGAAGGCACGTACACGCAACCGTCCTTGCACTTTGTCCATGGCGCTTCTGTCGCCCGTTGTTCGGTGCAACCAATCCAGTACATAGATGATCGGCACACAGCTTCTCGGAAGTCTGACGTTTGGCGCACACCCGATCACCGCGGCCTCTATGTTTTCACTGCAAAGAAGCTGATCACTTGTACCGCCAGTGGCCATACCGCAGCCTTGGGCTTCACGGCTTCTCTGCGTATTCGCCACCACCCCGTTACAGACAGACACCACGCGACATCAAAAACTACCCCTCCCAGCAGCATGCACCATCGTCTGCCGGGCACCAGTCGCGCTCACCATCACTAAGGCGATTTTCATCAACGCCCCAGTGGTAATCTACCGCACAATCTCCCAGCCCCTGCCAAAAAATCTAGCCGAAGCGACCTCTGGGGGCGGGGTCGTTGAATGTAGAAGCGCTGAAGACCTCGTATTGGCGCAGAACCGTACATAAACTGGTCCGACATCACCTGCTACTGCAAAGGATAGCCGGCTTTCACTCGACATAGCAGTGACAATTGATGGTTACGCAGTTAATGCGTTAGTGGCCACCGGCGCAGACTATTTCATACTGAGCAAGAAACTGACAACGCCGCTAAAGAACGCAATCACGCTGTTGCATAACTCGCCGATTCGGACAGCTGGTGACCATGTCGTTATTCCACTGGGTGCCTGCACAACTAGAGTACAGATTCAAAGGTAAATTCGTAGCAAGCTGCCGCGGTCTACGTGGATGCTCCCGTGACGTCATTCTGGGAGTTGACTTTCTACAGGAAAGTGGAGCTGTCTGCAAGAGCGACTCGTCACATTGTCAGCCCAGCGAGCAATCAACGTGTAGGAGGACAGAAGGCGTGCCGACACACTCCGTATTTCTGAGCATAGCGTGACGCTTCCTTGACGAGCAAGTGTTCTCGCCGGTGTAACATGCTGTGGTTTCAGCGATGGCGATGTGGTGGCCGAGACAAATTTAAAACACCACCTGCAGCAAGGCATCTGCGTAGCTAGAAGTGTAATACACCTTCGTGATGGCTGATCTGAATTGCTCGTTACCAACTTTAGCAACGAGCACCGACACCTTTTCCGTAGCACTTTAATAGCGTTTGCCCACGAAGTAGAAAACGTCACCAACTCTCTCACGTCAGAAATAGTGATTAGCACAGGCACGTCAACGAGCGATATTGAAATCAATCCTGACCGGTCCCCCGACAACCAGACTGCGCTACGAGCGCTGTTTTTCGAGTTCAGTTCTTTCTTCGCAAGCTGCTCAAAGATCCCCCAGACGTCCATCACTCAACACAGGATAATCACGTACAAGGACGCACGCCCGATACACCAGCACACCTACCTCGTGTCGGCTAACTAACGTAAAGTGGTACGTTAGCAAGTTCGCGAGATGCTTGACGATGGCGTTATCGAGCCGTCCAACAGCCCATAGTCATCTCCAGTCGTGCTTGTCAACAAGAAGGATGGGCCACTACGCTCCTGCATCGACTACCGAAAGCTTAACATCGTGACCGAAAAGGGTGTGTACCCGCTTCCGCGTATCGACGATTCGCTGGATAGACTTCGCCGTGGCCATTATTTGACTTCTATCGATCTCAAAAGCGGGTACTGGATAATCGAGGTAGATCAGTGGGACCGCGAGAAAGCAGTCTTCGTGACTCCAGACGGCCTATACCGATTTCGAGTACTCCCTTTTGACTAGTGTTCAGCTCCGGCACTTTCCAGCGGATGATGGACACTGTCCTCAAAGCGCTCAAGTGGCAGACTTGTCTTGTGTTCTTTGATCACGTGGTGGTCTTTTCTGGCACGTTCGAGCAGCACCCTAACCACCTACGCAGCGTGATGGAGGCTATCCGATCAGCGGGCCTCACACTAAAGCCACAGAAGTGCCGCTTCGGTTATGAAGAACTAAAATATCTTGGACATGTGTTAAGCGCCGAAGGAGTCCTGCCCGACCAGGACAAGCTTGCCGCTGTTGCCGAATTACCAGCTCCTGTCGATAAAAAAGCCGTCTGGTGCTTCCTTGGTTTGCGCGCCTACTATCACCGGTTCATTCACGGCTTTTCACAGATAGCACAACCCCTGACTCGTCTCACAAGGGACGACACGCCGTTTGTCTGAAAAACGAGTAACAACAAGCTTTTAATGAACTGCGACAACGCATGGTATTTTTGGTATTGTCTCGCACCCCGCATTAACATCACTCTTCAGAACAAACATGACAGTAATTAGTAATAGTATGGCATTGGAAACACTGAAAGAGCTCACGAAAGCAAGCAAGCCACAACACGAGATCAAATTTCAGTGAATTTTTGGCCATTCGAACACTCTTGAAAACACAGCTGCTGATAAAGCGGTACGACAAGGACATCGCAAAGTTGTTACTCCTTCTTTACCAATTTCGAAAAATGAATTGCATAGGATTATAAACGATATAACTTTCAGAATGAGCAAAGTTGATTGGGTTTATCAAAGTGCAAAAAGCTTTGATCTATATCACACAGATCCATTCATAACAGTTGAAATGAGCTAGCATTAGATTGAAGTATGAAAACACGTGTTCACCAATTTAGAGGTAGGCACCACATGCACAAAGCATTTTTGGCACAGAATTGGCAAAGCTGAAACTCCCCAATGAGAATGTAGATATACCGATGAAAATGAATATCACCTATCTATAGACAGTCCCCATCATGACATGCCGACATGCCGTCCTAATTCGGAACTGTTGGCATTAGACCACAGATCATTCAGTACTAAAAAACGTCTCGCCCCGTGGTTACCTGCAGCTTTACAGACGTGCGCTCTAAAAGCGTTAAAATGTTTTCCACAAGACAGCAGAATCGCTGACAAGTACTAAGAATAACGAACTTTCATTTGTATAACACATGTCGTACCTATTATGTGCAGTATCATAAAACACCCATCATATTTCTGGGCTGAAGTGAATGACGCATTGACTGTTATGTACACACGAGCATCACATCGGGTACAACTAATTCACATCTCCATAAGGACAAGACGTGTGCTCTGCTGTTTTATACTAGTTGGATCGAGTGTTAACGAGAAACGTTTTCAGAGACTTTATTCGTCGACTCGAGCATTTCCTTATCATTTTGTTGGTGATTTTATATATGTGTATGAGTGTGTTTTTGCATATGTGAGCTCGGGTATTCTATTTATATGCACTGCTCTTTATTTTTTCTTTAACACATGTTCAACTTTCTCTCAAAGGCTACAGAGTAGACGGTGCCACACTTATGTGCCAGCACCTCCTTATATATCATATCATTACAATAATTATGCAAGCAGTTTGTATGGAAGTACATAATCATTAAGAGTGACTCATATACTTGCCAACGTATGCTAACACAAAAAAGCAACGCTTGTGAAATTTTAGAGGATTTGGTTTGTGCAAATATTTGTGGCTTCATTCGTAAATGTGTTTACGATTTTGCGCAGGCATCCTGCCAGCAGTAAATTGATTTTGGCCCAACCTAGACAAACGCCAAAACCAATATTGCCAACGTGTCGGTAAATGCAAAGACAAAGTGCTGCGCTTGCTGGGGAAATGCATCGGGCGAAAGATGGCCGCAAACAAAATGCTCGCTTCTTGGGTTTAGACCTCGACGGAGTCGCACGTTTTGTATATATATATATGAGCATTGTGTCGCAAAACCCATGCCGAGATGCCTGAGGCTGGCAAGGTTGGACATTTTTCTTATGGATCGCGGACGATGCATTCAACCTCCCCATCTGCAAAATATATTTTAGAGTCGACGCCATTATAAGGGAATGCCAGCACTTTGAGCAAGCGAACAGCCGGCAGATTGACGGCTTGTGTTTGCCCGCCTTCCGAATGCAGCTGCAAGATTTTCTTGCGAAGACCATGAAAGACCCCAGCAGCCACATCCAGTTTATTCGAATCAGGTGACCCAAATTGTACGGTGCAAACGTGAAGCGATTGCCCCTGCTACAGCTCACACTGGCGCAAGTGACACATCCTCACTCACTCCTCCCATAGTTCAAGCTATCATACGCAAGAAACTTGCGAGCATATGTATTCCCCTCGGTGTGTTCTAATCCCAGCCCACAGCAACCTCCATTGCGTCCACCCTTGTATTATCACGAGCAGCAGTTTATCCCACTATCTCGTAATCCTACTACCTAGAAAACCATCATTAATTATACAAAATCTTTGCATCGCCACCCTATCGGTATTGTCGTCCGTTACTGCAGTTTCTGCTGGTCCTCTCCTCCTAAGGTGCTTCTGAACCTTTCTATTGACAGGACAGCACCCACTTCGCATCTACACCGCAATCTTTTTCGCCAAACAGCTACTAAAGGTTCAACAGCCGATCTCCGTCGCCGCTTGATCGCCCAGTCACGTTCGCTTCCAGGATGTCGCTAGTTGTCTCACTCACCGCCGACTCGCAGACCATCGTCCTCATTCAAGGCCACTCCTGCCTAGCCGGAAAACTAAATCGTGCAGCACCCGGAGATGACGCTGTACTGTCGACTTCCACAAGTTTTCTTTTGTTGCTTCCGACGAGGTAAAGTTTACTAGACGTTGACCTTGATGGTGTGTTTATTTCAGCCCTTAATAATACCTGAGCTTATCTCTAATGAGTGCAAACCTTCACTGACGCCTTCATAAAGTACTCACGCCTGCAGCCTCAGCACAATCCGAGTTGCTGATGGCACAACCCCTGCCATTCAACGGATGTGCACGGTCCATGTGTCCATTGCCACTCATCCTACATCAATTCAATTTGCCGTCGTGAAACTGTGTCCTCATGACGTAATACTTGACTTTGACTTCCTGTCGCGTCATTGTCACGAGGCTGTTTAATGGGCAAGCTCTTGTGCAGGTTCGTGTAAAGCAAAAGTCACCGATGACATAACTATCATCGAGAAATGAGCCGACGAGACCATTTGCTTCCACGAAATTCCTAACACTCAATATATATCAGAAACACCTAAAACACGAGAAATTCGCCCCGTATCTGCATGGTAATCTGCAAATGTCATCGAAAGACGATAGTCTTGCGTGTGGATAGAGTGAACAAAACATTAATCTTCTGTGCAAGAAAATTGGTGAATGGAATTTGGGAGGCACTGCATTGGAGTGCCTCGAGCGTGCAGTGGAGGCGAACGGGCGCATTAAGTCACGTCAAACGTGAGACATGAGCGCCATCTAACAGTTTTCTTGGAAAACGAAGCGCGTGGCTCTGAGACGGGTTGCGAGCCCGTCTCAGAGGTGAGAAGGTGTAAAACGAAAGGCGACGGGTAGGTGCCACTACCGCCTTGTCTTAGCAAAGCGTTAAAAAAACGCGTTTTCGTGCAAGCGTTGCATGGTCAGCGCAGCGTGATAAGCGTTGCGGTCTTTAAAAATATTATGTATGCCTTTTCTAGTAAAAGACGCACATGCAGAAATATACGTGTTTATGGTGCCCCATACATTCCCAATAATTGGTTTTTAATTGACACTTTCACAAGTATGTACGCTAAACCTTCAACAACGTTGGAGGGTGCTGCAGATGGGGTCGGCCGTTTCAAATACTAGGTGCTGCTAAGAGTGGACAAACAGACAAGAGTACAGACAGACAGACAGACAGGCAGACAGACCACAAAATTTGCGTCGTATTTCCTCAAGAAAGACTACCATCTTTGTTAACAGACAGAGAACACACTATGCATAAATAAAAAGCGGTTAGTAGAAAGAGCGAACGGCTAATTACGTGAACAGTGCATGAAAATAAACGTTCAGTGGAAAATAACCGCTATCGCAACGTAGCGCGATGCGCTGCTTGCAGTGGAGGCTCTGCTACCAAGGCATGAACGCACTCACGCAAATGGTGGCAGCGGTGATGCAGGGCTTGCAATTGGTGCGACGGAGTAACGGCCAAGACGCACTAGTGCAGCAGGGGAAGACTGGCTAATAGGCTGAGACGCTCACGTCGTTGACTGGCACGGAAGGAAGCGTTGGGCTGGTCGAGGTGAGTGACCTTTCGGCGTTCGGCAGCCGCAGCTCTCACATGACGCCGAAGACGTTTCTTGGCCAATGCCAGAAGATCAGAACAAGCCTGGCCCATGTCAGGCGACGGGAAGAAGCTCTGTGTCCAGGTGGGAGCACGCTGGGACCTCGATGCAGGAGTTCTGCTGGCCGCCACTCCCGCATCCTGGCCACCTTGTTCACTCGGTCCCAAATCAGTCACGTCTGTCTCGCTTCGCTGTTCGTCTCCCGTGGCTCTAATAAGTCTCTGTGGAGGCACCTTATTGGCCTAAAATGTTCATGCCCACGCATGCCGCAACCGGCAGCTGCAGCTTGCACACGAAGCCGGAGACGTTTCTTGGCCAACGCCAGAAGACCAGAACAAGCTGGCCCACGTCAGGCGACGAGAACAAGCTGTGTTCAGGTGGGAGCCCGCTAGGACCTCGATGCAGAAGTTCTGCTAGCCGCCACTCCCGCACCCTGGCCACCTTGTTCACTCAGTCCCAACTCAGTCATGTCTGTCTTGCTTTGCTGTTCGTCTCCCGTGGCTCTCTTAAGTCTCTGTGGAGGCACCTTATTGGCCTAAAATGTTCATGCCCATGCGTGCCGCAACCGAGCGTCATCTTCATCGTGCTCGTTGGTTCAGGCAGATGGCGTGGCGCACTTTTCAAACGCGCGCAATCACATCACAAAAGCCCCGCCCCCCTTTCGAAAAATTTTTCCGCCATGAAAAAAAAAGTGCCGCCACATCCACGAAGTGAATGATGATGAGTGGGCGAAGCTTCGGAGGTAAACCTGGTAAACCATGAATCCTCCGTACATTTTGCCCACTCGATGTTATCGCAACGCTCCCCCTAGCGTACGTCGCCGCACTATATGGAACGATGACTCGCGCCATATGTGGCATCATTCCTATTTTATAACACCTCGCATCTTTCATAATCACCTACATGTACCGCCATCTAGTTAATAACATCTTGCATCTTTTGGACGGACGGACGGACGGACGGAAGGACTGATGGATATGGCTGTACCCTTTAGATCGGGCGGTGGCTAGCGTAATACTTAATGCCGTCAGCTACAAGTACCGCCGGCTAGTGAACACTGCAAGAACTGAACGAGAGGTGGCTACATACAGGGGACGCACAGCCCACGCCTTAAGGAGCTTCGCTCCTAAAAACTGCAGATAAGTACGCGTCTTACGACACACAACCCACACCCTGCCCAATGTTCACTACAATCTTAAAATTAATTCACTTATTGTACCTTGCACGTTTACACAAAATTTACTCAAAGTCCACTACGCAGTTCACAGCAAAGCTACAGCGTCCTGTCCAAAACTATGAAATTCACACTTCTCGTGAAATTAGAGTTTTAAACTCATCACATATACAAACGATGCCAGTCCTTGTCCATATGGTCTGAATCCGGATAGAGCAACCAGTTATTCGAAAACGACTCTCAAGTTATAGCGTCCCACACCCGACGAACAGCATACTTGTTTCTTTCATCCGAACGCAAAACGAAAACTTTGTAGCGTTCCTTATCAGACACCTGCCTGTAGTTCTGCCTCTGGAAAGTCTGACAGTCGACCAAGTTGATTGACTTAGTGCGGCGACGCTTGGACAACAACAGTAGTTGCACTCTATAAGTGTTAGCAGTCTGTAACGCTCCACTGCCCTGTTTAGTTGTATTATCACCTCGTCTAAACTCAAACTTCTTTGAAAGAACAGAGATTGTAACCTGAACGTCTTCGTGATCATCTGACGCCAGAGAAGGCACCTGAGCTTCCTCATTGCTCAAAGAGCTTTGCAGTAGAACTGGCTTGCTATATTCTCGTTCACTTTTCGCAAGGCCAGTCGTTTTACTGTGAATACAGTCGACCACTATATTTAGGCCTTCCTCGCATTCTACTTCATCATTGGTCACTGGCCCCACTTGTGACACTGCTATATACACTTGAACAGGTGTTTTTGCCCTTTCTTGTCAGCTCACTTGTGTAAATCTCATCAGAACTGATTAGTAACTTCTGTTCTCTCTGTTAATACAATATTTATCCACGTGGCCGTCAGTCCTGCTAACCACATCTGTTACTACAGCTGGTGGCATGTAAACAGACACTACTAAGACTACCTGTGAGTATTCTACTTGGTTTGCACGCAAGTCACATGCTCCTTCGTCTTACTTCTTGTTTTTCAATCTGAACGATTTCGTAGTCGTCTCTTGCTCTTCGCACGGAACGCTACACTCTCTACTTTGACAGGACGTAATCGTTGCGCCATGTTGAGGTGAGCTGACTGTATGTTCCTCGACTACGCCTGTGGTACTGCTTATATCTGGCAGTGTTACGCAGGATTACTCTACAGCTACCGCCTTGGAGTTATCTACAAGGCGTACACTCCTTGCTTTGCCACTTGTTTTACTTGTACTGGAATACTCAAAACGTCTCTTCTAGAGACTGCCCCTTGGTTTTCGGAGGTGCGCTCTGTGCGAAAATCAACTACCTTTTCTTCAGGTCTGTCTAGAGGGCTCCATACCTCTTCTAAAACAGTGCATTTGGTTGCACCAGTCTCTCTAGCCACATGGCTATACAAGGAACTAGACTGTTTTGTCTCTAAAACTTCATGCAAAGCCGTATTTATCACGGTCACACAACCTCGACTGGTCTCGCCCTCCCTCTACCCTTCGACTCTGCCGTCCACTTGTAGGGAATCTGCAGCTAAAGTTTCATCACAAGCGTTATCAAGTCTGCTGTTCAAAAGAGAGATTGAATTACTAATAAATGCCCCACTATCGGAGCGCGCATCGATTATCCGCTTCTCGGAGCTCAGATACAAAAACTCCTCTAGCCAGTCTCTACCTTTTAGTCCTCTCGCTTCGGCCTCTGCCAGTTCTAGCCGCAACTGAAGCGTCTTTTGCCTTAGGTCTTTATTGTAATTTTCATTCTTTCTCAGTTCTGTTTCGAACTCCACTTCCTCCTCCCTGTTTTTGAAAATGCGCCTCTCACGTTCCTTACTTCAAGCTATCATTTAATCACCTTTTAGACCCATGCGTGTTGCCATTTCCTCTAGGTCTGCCCTAATCATGTTGCTCTTTTATTATGGAGAGATAAGTGGCAAAATGGTCTCGTCCAGTTGCCGGACGCCTAACGAGGCTGTTTAATGGGCAAGCTTGCGTGTAGGTTTGTGTAAAGCAAGAACCACCGATGACATAACGATCATCTAGAAATGAGCTGACCAGACGATTTGCTTCCACCAAATTTCAAACACTCGGTATGTTCCAGAAACCCATAAAACACAAATAACAACAAAGAACACAGTATGCATAACTAGCAAAGGTTAGCAGGAAGAAAGAATGGCCAAAGATGAGAACAGTGCGTAAAAGAAATGCGTGGAAAAAGAAAAATAACCCTTATCGCAGTATTGCAGGACGCGGTGCTTGCAGCGGAGGCTCTGCTACCAAGGCTTGGACGCACTCACGCAAATGGTGACAGTGGTAATGCGGGATCGCAACTGATGCGATGGAGTAACGGTGAAGACGCACTCGTGCAGCAGGGAAAGACTGGAGATTCGGTGGAGACGCTCACGTCTCCACCTATTCACGGAAAGAAGCGCCGGGCTGGTCGAGGTCAGTGACCTTTCGGCGTTTGGCCGCCGCAGCTCGCACACGAAGCCGGAGACGTTTCTTGGCCAACGCTGGAAGACCAGAACAATCCTGGCCCACATCATGCGACAAGAAGAAGCTCTGTGTCCAGGTGAGAGCCTGCTGAAACCTTCATGCAAAGCTCTGCTGGCCGCCGTTCCCGCACCCTGGCCACCTTCTTCACTCCGTCCTGACTCGGTCACGTCTCTCTGGCGTTGGCCAATGATTTGCTCATTTATTGTGCCAATGGTACTGTTCAGCTTGAGTGGCCACAGCTTGCTGATTTTTCAACTGACCATTCTCCACGTTTATGCTCTCGACACTACGATCGCTTGCGTCTGTAAACTGCTACATACATATTTTTGTCGTCTTCATGTGATTTGTCAGATGGTGCCTACCTCGTCACTCCTGTAGTCGACGTACTGATGGCCCGAGACGTCGCCTTTGTTCACACAGTTGTTTTCATCGCTGATGACACAGTGGTCATACCTCTATTCAACGTCACACTATTGACTCAAGTTATCTCACAAGAAATGTCTTGCGTCAACTTATCTCCACTTGACAGCTGCAACGTCACTGGTTTGCACACCGATGCTACAACCTCTTGTCCCTGCCACAATTACACTCTGTCTGCCGATGAGATTAACAAGATGATTGCTTCCGATCTCACCCAAGCGCAAACTCTCGGCCTTCGTCGTCTGCTACCATCACATCAAGACATTTTAGACTTTGGCCGCCACTCTCTCGGCCAAATAACTGTAGTGACTTACCAAATAACCACTGTTGAAGCCAGTCTTATACGGTGGTGTCAATATGGCGTCTCTCACCCAGAACGCCAAGTAATTTAGAATAAAGTGGACAAAATGATTAATAAAGACGTCATGCAACCATCATTCAGCCCCTGGGCCTCGCTAGTCATGGTCGTTGAAAAGAAGGATGGCAGCTGGTGCTTTTGCGTGACCTATTGCCGTTTAAACACAGTCACTCAAAACAATGTCTACCCTTGCCTCGGATTGCTGACACCCTCGATTGGCTCCATCGTGCTCAAATCATTTTATTTATATTGACCTGTGATCCGCCTATTGGTAAATACTCGTTTACCCCATATACCGAGAAAAAACCGCTTTCGTTACGCCCGATGGCCTTTACCAGTTACAAGTCATGTCCTTCGCACTCTGTAATGCACCGGCAACTTTCGAGCACATGATAGACTCCCTTCACCAAGGATATAAGTGATCCATCTGCTTATGTTATTTAGTCAATGCCATCGTCTTTTCACCTACCTTTGATAGCAATGTCACACATCTGCGCCGCTCTGGATGTTTTCAGAAGAGCTGCTATCCAGCTAAATTCTGCTAATTGCCATTTCGGACGTCACAAAATCACCATACTGGGCAAGCTTGTCAGTGCAGCTGGTGTTCAACTGGATCTTGACAAGGTGCGAGTGCTAGAAGAATTTGTTGTGCCGTGTTCACCCAAGGACGTACGAATTTCGTAGGGCTATATTCCTAAGTTGGTTCATTTTTTCGCAACTTCATCAACATCGTCTGACCACTTACTGATCTCTTAAAGAAGGAAGTTCCCTTCACGTGGGGCATACAGCAAGTGGACGGCTTTTCGGCTCTTATTCATTTGCTAACAACGCCACCAATATTGAAGCATTTCGACACTGCATCACATACAGAGCTTATGCAAGTGGCCGTGCGATTGGGACCATCTCTGGCCAACGACAGCACGGCAAAGACCGCGCAATCGCTTACTCCAGTCGTCTTTCGCCTGCCATACGGAAGTTCTCCATCACTGAGCGTGAATGCTTAGCTTTAATGTAGGCCATGACAAAATCCAGGCCCTATCTGTATGGCCGACGTTTTCCCGTTGTTACTGGGGACCACGCACTACACTGCCGCTCATCGCTGAAGAACCCATACGGATGTCTCGGTCGCTGAACGCTGCGTCTACAAGAATGCTCATTTGCAGGGCTCTACAAATCGGGATGCCCCTACACAGACACAGACTGTTGGTCACGTCATCCGGTTGAAACGCCCGGCTTGACAGACCTTGAATCAGACCTCTTCGTTCTCATAATCCAAGCTTTAGATAATGTCTCCACCGAACAACGACGCGACTCCTCACTATTCTCCATCATTGAACATCTCACCTCTGCACCACCAGACCCTTGCGTTCGCTTGTTCGAATGGCACGACAACATTCTGTCACCATCGCAGATTCAACGCCGATGACCTGGAACTACTACTCGTGCTTCCTCATCATCTGCATACCAGTGTTCTCGAGTAACTGTACGACGTACCTAGAGTCCTTCAAATAGGCGTCTCTCATACCTACGATTGTCTGTGACATCGCGTTTTCTGGCCCGGCCTGCATTGTTCCTTGGTTCGCTACGTCACTGCTTGCGACCGCTGCTGACGCCCTAAGCGCCCCTTTGTGCTACCTTCTAGCCTCCTACAGCCTATCGGCATACCAATGGACCCATTATTCCAAGTTGCCTTGACCTGTTGATACTGCTTCCTACGTTCACATCTAGAGATAAATGGGTTGTAGTGGTCACCGATTACACCACATGCTTTGCAATCACTTGAGTACTGCCAACAAGCCCTTCTACTTATGTCGCGGATTTTCTCTTCTATGTAGTGATTCTTCATCATGGAGCTTCATGGCAGCTGCTTACTGATCGAGGGCGGTGCTTCATTTTAAGTTCTGTGAGTGACATCCTCCGTGCCTTTTCCACGGAAAATAGGCTGACCACCGCTTATCATCTACAGACGAACAGATGGACCGAAAGTCTCAACCAAACGGTGACGCAGATGCTGTCAATTTACCCTTCACCAGATCACCGTGACTGGGACAAAGCACTCCCAGTTGTCACCTTTACGTACAACTCGTCACGGCAGATCACTGCTAGTTATTCGCCCACTTACCTTTATTTGCTATTTGGCCAACATCCGGCATTATCATTTCGCACACTGCTTCCTTCGGCTGCCCCCTTGTCTTCTGCGTACGCAAGCAGCGCCGTTTCTCGAGCCCATGCAGCCCGTTAGCCTGCGAATGACCAGGTAAACTTGTCACAAGAGCACAAAAAAGACCGTTATGACAGCCGTAACCAAATCGTGTAACTTCCCAGCAGGGTCTCTGGTCCTTTTCTAGACACTGCACCAACAAGTTGACTTTCGGATACAGATTCGTTTTACTGATTTCTTTCTCCTTGGCTGAGCTTTGACGAGTAATGCTATTAGGGACAAAGCCGTTCACTTCAGAAACAACGCCCCAACTTTTACCCCGGAACTAAAGCGAGAACCCAACACCAGCTACAAGAAAATGAGTACTTGGTTAAAAGCTGGTTTTAACACAAAAAATGTCTAGTCTTTCCAAAATGTAGGCTTAAAGTCACAGCTACACGGTTCAGTTCTGACGCGGTGATTCCACGGAGCAGAGAAGACGTAAGTTTTATCTCACCGAAACATTGCAGCTTGAATGGCGGCGTGTACCGATGCTCGCTTGCGAAGACAGTGCAATAGGGCTCCCTCGGTGACGCCTGTAGAGGCCCAGACTTGTCCGATGAGGTGGCTGGATGCAAAGCTCACGCCCGTGGCCCAACTGCAGTTGCTGCACCTGCACCAGAATCTGCAGGCTTTGGTCTCGAATAACAAGGCAATTCGCACTCCCGGGAAGGCGCTGTCTGGAGGCCCAAGCCGGGTGAAGTCCAGAAGGCTCGGTTCTACCACTCGACTGCCTGTATTGAGCTCCCAGCTACAGAGTTCTTGCCTCGTTCGCCTCGAACTGCCAGCTCTCTTACTCTCCAGGCTTGGGTCACCCTGGGGCACACATGTCTCATCCCGATTGGCGTTTTGAAACTACATATGGTGACCAGCTCCTGGGTCTTGTTTGTTTTATGATTTTGGATTCTGGCGCTCTACGCTCTCACGCGCACCGGTCCTCGGCGCCGTCGTTGTTGTTTAGGAAATCCGGCACGTGCGCTCGGTCATCTTTCAATTTCACGCACTTTTCAAACAATCAGATAGCGCGCACATTTCGCATCAAAATAGCCTTTTTTGAACAAATGTTCTGGTTGAAAAACTCATTCGTTGCGCAACACAGAAGCGATATCCTGTAAGCACCACACTGCTTCTTCCTTGACATGTGTCACGTCTAGACACTGAGCCCCGAACATGTTTTAATCAAACAGCAACAATTGAAAAGTTTTTGTCACCAAAAAATAACCGTACAAATTCAGTAATATATATCTCCAGTAACAGTCTGCTGCAAAAGCATCATCTTGTAACAGTAGAACACAAATTATATTCACTGCAACCTAATCATGTAGTCGGCCCCACCCCACCACGGGGGTCTAGTAGCTAAGGTACTCGGCTGCTGACCCGCAGTTCAAGGAATGAAATCCCGGCTGCAGCGGCTGCATTTCCAATAGAAGCGGAAGTGCTGTAGGCCCGTGTGCTCTGATTTGGTTGCACTATAAAGAACGCGGGTTGTCGAAATTTCCAAAGCCCTCCACTACGGCGTCTCTCATAATCATATAGTGGTTTTGGGATGTTAAATCCCACATTTATTTCAGCAATCATTCGCGCGGTCAGCCCCAACTTCCTTGGATGTCTTTATACGTTCTATATGAAAGCTGTACTCTTGCAGTACTAAACTCTACCGCAGAACTCTTATGTTGAGGTGTTTTGCCCGATATAGATACTACAATGGTTAGTGATCTGTTGAAACAGTGAAAGATGTCCCATATAAAAGCATGTGGACCTTTTGCACTGCCTCAAACCAACGCGGGTCACAACCGCCTGATTGCGGAATAGTTTTACTCTCGGAGCAGTAGCTGACGACTGGCGTATTTTACCGGGTGTAAAACACTGTCGTGTGGCTTTGCATGACTTCACCGATGCAAAAATTAGAAGCGTCACTGCGCAGTACAAATTCACGTTTGAGATCTGGGTCTTTCAGAACGGGTCCAGACACCAAAGCTTGTTCCAGTGTTTCGAACGATGCCTGTTTTTGGATATTCCAACTGAACTTGGTATTCTCCCTTTCTTTCAGTTCTGTCTTAGGCAGCGCCGTCTCTGCGTAGTTAAGGATGAGACCATGATAGTATCCTGCCAAGCCAATAAATGACCGCAGTTATGTTTTAGTAACGAGTAACGGGGTTTTGTGATCTTTGTAATCGTTTCGTCTACTGGCTGAATTGTTCCATCTACCAGTTGATTAACCAGGAACACTATCAATATCATTGTAATCTCTTACTTCTGAGGCCTAACTGTAAGTCCAGCCTCTCGTATCCTATTCAGCACAGCATTAAGAGCCTGAAAAGTTTGCTCCCAGGTTGTCGTAGCGACGAGAACATCATCCATTTAATGAACGGCGTTCGGGGTGCGTTGAAGGAGACGTCTCATTAGCGAAGTAAATACTGTGGATGCCGTTCAGATATCAAATGTCATATAGAGGAAATGGTAGTGTCCAGATTAGGTGAAGATTATGGTTTTAGCAGTGATTTATTGTACAAGGGCACCTGGCAATATCCTTTAGTAAGGTCAAACTTGGAGAAGAATTTTCTGAAGCCGATCTCTGGAAACACTATATCTGTTCAGGAAACTGGTTCTGCGTTGGAGACCAACACATTATTGATGCGACGAAACTCGATGCAGGTACGATAACTCTTATCGGGCTTCTTTACCAGCACCAAGGGCAAGTTGTAAGGCGAGGTCGCTCTTTCAACATCACTCCGAGTCGCAGCATTTTTTCGTCTTTTTTCTCAACTACCAGTTTCATTGCGAAAGGTAACGGATATTGCTGAATGTTGATAGGGTTGGACGTTGTCAGCCGGAGACGGCATTCTAAGAAGTGTGTCTTGCAGGGAACTTCGGAAATGATGTCTTTGTGGGTGGCTAGGAGCTTGTCATTTTTTTGCTTTTAATCTTCCTAAGGTTAGAACAAAAGTTGTTCACTTGAATACAAAGGCTACCAGTAGATCTAAAGGTAGACACCGGCGTGTCTGTCTCTTCCTCCTCCTCTACTACAAACGATTCTGACAGGGACGACAATTGCGGAGGACGCTCTTTATAACGTTTATATATATTTATCTAGAGCAGCTTGGTCGCATGTTTCATAATCAGCCAGTATACAAAGTTGCCCTTCTTTCCTGTGACCATGAACGGCCCCTTCTGATGAAATACAAGCTTGTTTTGCGTTGTTTTGACGCATGCGCGTTTCAGCGCGTCCGGCTGTCTCCGCCTCAAAAAGAGGCAGACGCAGTGCTGTCTGGGTAACGCAGCGTATTTCGCGCCGGTGACCGTCAGGTCGTGCCGACGGACGCTGGTCGTGCTTGGCGTCAGGCTATAGAGTGCTCGCGTTTCGGTAACGTAGCGTCGCTGTGCACAGTGTGCTCGTGCGTCAACGTGACGTTGGAGTATATTCGGCCCTTCATGATGCACTTAAGCTGTCTTGCTAGCTCCACATATACCAAATTTAGTGTTACGTGACGTCATTAGATGACGAAGGTATATGACTGGTGCAAATACATGATAATCATGAGAAGCAAGTCATGTAAGAACATGACAAACTACCTCGCTCATAGAGTGCTCGAGGCCGTTTTGCTATCGACATTTGCTAAATTTGGCATCACGTGACTTGAATAGATGACAAATGTGAACAACACATCCGATCATGATAATCATGACACGGAAGCCGTGTACGGCATAATTTACCTTCACCCCGTAATGTTGTGGTGATTTGAAAGGGGCATGTCTACTTTTCTGAATCGTGCTTCGCATATCACCGATTGCCACTGTACGTGGGATCTGCCAATTTTTTTCTGAAACACTCCAGCAACATCTTCACCGCCTTAGGAATGTGCTAGAGCTTTAGAGACTAGTCGATCAGCAGATCTTACACTGAAACCGTAGAACTGTTTCTTTGGTTATGAAGAGCTCAAGTTCCATGGCAATGTAGTAAACGCGAAAAAAGTCTCACCTGGGGCCGAATTCACAAAGCTTTATCTTGGCCATGCAATTTCTTAGGCAAGAATTCCCTTATCTGGAGGGATTACTATAGCGTGAGTACGAATTTAACTTATTCGGCACTCAAGAGGGCGAGGAGGAGACATGATAGCTGATGAAACGTCAAGGAAAGAAAGAAGTGTGTGCCGATAATATCGAGGTAGCACGCAAAGCGTCTAGATTCGAGAGTATGCGATGATAGCCATTGATTTGCTGCATCTGAATTTCAGGTTCGCGAGCGTCTGCTACAGCGCTTACTGCATGCCGCATGCGTTGTAATAGACGCTTTGGTGTGCTGTGGAAAGCCAAGCACTTGCGATTCATCAATGACCGTAGCTAAAAAAGGAATTGATCGATGGCCTTTAGCCATCAAGCAATCCACGCACTATCTCACCAAGTACAAGTAAACAACACTCCAGGTGGACCACATCAATGAATCTATGAATAAATCAATGCATGCAATGTTTTAAAATGTGCCTCAAATGACTTCCCCTGTTTCACGCGACCAGTTACCTTACATTAAATGAAGCTGCGCTACTACTCAACTAATGTGGTGTAATCAAGCACGGTATAGTGGTGAACATAAGGGTGTTTTGTACCTACACGTAAAAGGTTGCCTTTCTCACTATATTCTTATTACAAGACACAGGAGAGACTTTTGTACCTCCGGACGAATTGTGCAGAAATAGAGAACAGCAGTAAATAAATGAAATTTCGTTGGTTTCGTGCACCGCAGCATTTTTATAAAGCCAGAATGCGAGAACGTTCATACTCTTACGCTCAGATATGTGTCTACGTAAATCGAGGGAGACTCGTCAGGAGGTGTTTCAGTGCTAATTTTTTTCACAAAACACGGTGAAAATATTTTGTACAGCGTTGTTTGAGTGAGCGAACAAAGCAAAGGACGTGTATAGGAGTATTGAAGTCGAGAGACGCCACCGTACGCGCGAAAAAGACAAAAAAAAAAAGAGAGACACCAGTTTCGTCTCCGCGAGAGCGTGAAATCGACAGATAATGACGACATTTTTTCGGCCAAGCAGACGTCAGGGAAAGTTTCCGCAAAGCAGCATCGGATGCTTGGAGAGCATGAAAATGTGGAGTACGCATTTTATGGGAGCGACATTCATACATAAAGCGAGATGAAGTGTGACCTTCTTTAGATGCGAGAATCAATGCTAATTAGAAGAGTTGTGAGTTAATGAGCCCAATCTTTCTTAAATATCTATAATGGAAACAAACTGAGATTTCATCTAGTGAAAGTGCCTTCAGTGACAGTGAATTCATGATAGTTGTTTGGCGTTGTCGCAGGCCGATATATATCTTTTTTATTTGTATTTGACAAACAATAAGAAGGTAGCGTATGTTAGAGTCGTCTATGTCAACATCATGACAGTAATTTACACTATAAATAGCGCATGGTTATACAGCCACACGTGGCGCTTTCTATCTTCTAGTAACATTCGGCAAACGCATTCTAACTATTTTTTTCTCTTTTTGACCAAGTTTCGCAGAAAGGTTTTGCATTTAGCGTCATTCGAAGCATTGACAATATATCAGCGATAGGGTGAATGCGAGAACTGATGCAGTGGACGAGCGGTTACAGCGCTCAGCTACAATCTAGGAATTACTGGGTTTGATCCACAGTGTTACCGAGAACTTTTTATGAGGTTGCCTGGCTTGAGAATATGCGTGGAGGCGAATACTAATTCTTTGAGAAGGTGGCTTTCGCGCTCTCTTCTTTCACTCCCCATTTGACCCAAAAGCGCTGTGCCATGCTCCTTCATAAATTACATAATTCAGGATTCAAATTTTCCCCTCCATTCTCTCTTATCGCAAGTGTTGCCACTACTGAAATACCAATTTTATATTTGGTATAATGCTTTTGACGTGTTTGGATATTTTACCAGCGATCAGCCGTCATTATGTTTTGAATAAAATCTAGACATGCAGCGAGCTAATTGGTTGTGGCCAAGTTGAGTGTTTTTGTCGGAACACGTTTTCGTGCTAATTTGGTGGTATTATTACATGCAGCAAGCCCAAAGTGCATGGACAGTTGCAGAAGACATAAACAGAGTGATTAATTTGTGTTTTTTCTCCCGCTATCTGTCATGCTGCGCGCTTCAGTGTAATATCACCGTCAAACAATAAAATGAACTATAGTAATTAATTGAGTTCTGATGAGAGGGTACCCTATTGTCCAAAGCGGGGCAGAACAATAGCAGTTTGATTTTTGTCAAAGAGAGATACTGTGCTTTTGATTGCTACAACAAAATTTTAAACTAAAGTTTATTTTTATTAACAACAGTTCCAGTAAAGATGAAAGGTGCATGAACAAAATTCGTGTATTCAGCTTGAGTAGGTTTGTGACCCTAACCTTAATTGCCTAAGAGTATTACACTATGCATAAATATCACACACACATATATAGCTTGTTTATACTGAATAAAATTCATATGTTGAAATAGGATTTTCGACCAACAAAATCTGTACAAGATATGACTTGTAGATTATTTGTGCTCTAAACAAATCTTCACTGGTTGGTTCCATTTTACCCAATTTTTTGCTCAGGACTGTACATTGGCAAATGTAACAACTTCTTCGAATGCGCATATTTTGTGTCAGGTTACATTTATTTTTATGTAGTAAAACAAATTGATATGTATGATGGCTCAGAAGAAAAAGAACTAGAAACAAATTCAGCCAAATAATTACCAAACTTACTCATCAATGATAAACAGATTCTCATTTAAAACATACATACATACATACATACATACATACATACATACATACACTGAGGTATGAATATTAAGATGAATGGCTACAGAACAACATTTCTAATACATTCATTTTGATATACAGAAAGTAACTTACTAGAGAAATCCACCAGCACCGTTGTGTCTGAATTCGGTGTTTATCGATGCATCACGGAAAAGTTTGATGCATAGTTTCTGCTGCTGCCCAGTGACAAGCAGTTTTTATAAGAAACACAAAAATAACTCCCTTCACAATGTCATGTTAAAAAAAAGGGCTGTGCATCAATATTTTGTACATGTCTGCAATATTACTCTGTTTATTTACATATCTTGGCTCATTCACAATACACTAACAAAGCATGTTAGTACACTTGGGTGGAAAGTCGGCACAGCGCAAAGGAATTCTATACAATACATGAATAACACAATTCTAAGCTACTGAGCTCCTTGGTGCAAACATTGTTTATATTGACAGCTATAGACCCCATCTCGTTTCCCGAAAACACTCCACAAAAAGACTTTTAAGTGTGCACATCAACGCAGTTCCCATACAGCTGTCTACTAGTCTGCTTAAAAAAAAGTCAGTTCACTGGTGGGCCGAGACTCTACATTAATTATTTGAGGCGATGCTCCAGTAGACTGCATGTATCTCTTGCTGTTGGCCTCAACTGCGATGTTGCTCAGTACATATGTGTGAAATAACAACTAATACTATGCTATTGCAAAGTAATTATGTGTCAGCTGCATGAAACAGGGACCAAAAAAAGAACATACCAACATTTACTTTCACACAGTTCAAAAAATATAAATACACTTCCACAGAGTTTTCAAAGCTCATCTGAGAATAGCAATAATTTTTATAAACACATTGTTACTTTCAATAACAAACTATTTTGGGATGCCAGCTTCAATATTTGAGTATACCAGTACCTTTGTAGGTTTAAACATTCGCACAGGCACCTAAAAAGTTAAATAAATGCATGCTATAAATATATATAAATTGAAATAAATACATTTATTTCCGGTCTAAGTAAAGCTGCATAGATGATAAGTCACTTGCATAGTACACAATTACAATATGAACAAATTATCCGAGCAAAGTATATATTAAAAGTTACACTTACACAGCAGAAACAGGAGTAGACTATTCAAGGGTGGACAGGCTGTGCGTTAACAATACACAAGCACTAAAATCGACTGTTAGATATACTAGGAGTAGTGATGATACCCTTCCTTCCAAATAAAATATTCCAAGTAAATTAACTTCCCAGAGCTAATACACACATGGCATCATTGGTGCTATACAAATGAGTGTATACTGAAGAATTATATCGACTAAGTACGAGATTACCGCATCCATGGCTTTACTTATTGTACTACGAAGAATGCAAACACAGTTATCATTGCCGACCATGGATGCTGTTATTTATGGCAGTTAAATGCAGAGACACGCAGGCACTTTGATTGCATGCATGCTAAAAGCTTCAGCTCAAAATATTTGCCCATTAACACTACAGCAGCTTTTAAATTAGCGTGGTAGTTGGTATCTTCCATGAAAAATTTAATTAACTTGAATGCAAGCAATGGAACTGCTGACTAATACACTGCTAAGAAGTCAAACTGCAGCTGCGCAGAATGTTACTACGTATAAAATTAAAACTGCTCCTGACATCACAATGTGTTCTTTCTGTTGTCGTGAACTTCGAGCAGGAGAACCGTCACTGGCAGTCCCTTTCTACTTGCTGGTATTCTGTGCTCTGTTCTTAATACACTGTACATGGCCGTGGAGCGCCGGATCCCTTGTTACTGCTGGAACTTAGAAAAATACAGGTCATCGTTACAACCATGCTACATGCAATTGTGTACAGTTGATATATATGTGCTCATATTTACAGATGTCGTATTTTCAGAAGCTGATGACAAGCCTCAACACAAACACAAACAGCGAAGAGTGAAAATATATTTCATTATGATGCAAGAGAAAAACTACAGTGTTATAGATGAAGGCATGAAACTTCTGCCAGGCATAATAAGCCAATAATGTTACTTCTATTTCGACTTTACACTAGGTGCGAGAAGCAGACCACAAATAAGTTCACTAAGAAGCACAAGTTAGAGTACATTACAACAGAACAGCTCATGTTCATAACTTTAAGGCAGTCTAACATAGCCAGCTAACGATACCACGTATAGGAGCAAATGGGCTGTCTAGAAGACACAAAGAACTTGTGGATTTTGAGTGTGCTTGTTGCTGACATCTATTATTCCAAGCGATGAAAACCTTTCAAATATGATGTTCATTAGAGAAAATATTCATACGCAACAAACACAACGGGCTCCTACAGGCAACACCAACACTCACCCTCATTGTTTATATGAGTGTCTTGCCGGATGACTATGCTGTGTCCTGCACAGAACACCAAAGAAGCGTTTCATGACTTGGCTTGCATGTGTGCTGGCTGCATCGTACTGCTGCTGAAGTAAGCAAGCCACAGACAGAGAGATGAGGAACCATGGCTTTGAAACACACTAAACGTCACTTAAGAGACCAACACTGCATACATAGGTTCGGTACTATTTGTAGAAAAAATATATTATATGCAGTCACGGTGAACACGTTCGGTTGACACACAACATGCCACAGCACTGAGAGAGGTAAAGCTACATCAAGTAAATGATGCAGTTACTGGCCCTATGTCGTCTGAGGCTTTTTCAATAGGTCTTTCTCCTTGCAAGTTGTGAACAGCAAGGCAATTTTCTCCCACTTGCTGTTTCCTTCCAGAGCACCTGATCCACAGAGGGAGTCACAAGCTCCCTCTGTGGATCCCTCTGTGGATAAGCTCCCTCTGTGATTCCTTATCCACAAGCTCCCTCTGTGGATAAGGAATCAAAGTATTTGTGCTCGTTTAAAAGCACAAGCTATTGAGCCTCAGATGATTCGAGTTTCTTTCATAAGCTGCAGGCTTTCAACTTTCGACATTCTCAATTATCTCGCAATTTAGTTATAATAACGTTCAGTAAGTATTATGAGTGAGAAAATAAAGGTATCTACTGCAAGCAACCATGGTATGGTTTTCAATTTGTGCACAGTAAGTGGTGTTCACTTATTCGTATATATTAACGAAGAACTAATCTTGCAGCCAACCATCAGGCAGTTTCGTGCCACGGAAGGTCCCATGCAAATCGCATTCCTTCCTGATGAGGCTGCCATGCATGCTTCCAGGCCACATCCATGTCTGCTTAATGATAACAGTCCCAGCAGTGACATAGACTTGCACTGTTAGGGAGCACGTGCCCTTTCTATTAAATGCGAAGCATTTATTGGCAAACTTCGGCGACATTGAGCGTATCTATCTATCTATCTATCTATCTATCTATCTATCTATCTATCTATCTATCTATCTATCCATCTATCTATCTATCTATCTATCTATCTATCTATCTATCTATCTATCTATCTATCTATCTATCTATCTATCTATCTATCTATCTATCTATCTATCTATCTATCTATCTATCTATCTAGCCGCCATGACGTTCAGCTCTCCTGGCCGTTCCGATGATGGTATCAATACCAAACTTGCTATGACATAAAATGAGTGAATGAAGAACGTGTTTGACTAGTGACAACATGAAAATCATGATATGTATGTCGTGAATGTCATAATTTACATTTCATGGTCCTGCAGCCCTTGTGATGGTTTCGTTCATATGGCATGTTGCAAAACTGGTGTGGTATGGCATGATTGCATGACAAACACAAGCGACAGATCCTAACATGAAAATCGTCACATGCGTGTCATATAACAACATGACTACATGCCACGCTCTTGATGTGCTCGTGGCCATTTCACTACCACCATATATACACAATTTGGTATAAAAGTATGTGAATAGATCACGAAGGTGACTGGTGCAAACATGATAATCATGAGATGCGTGTCGTGTAACAACATGACTACATGCCATGCTCATGATGCGCTGGCGGCCATTTCGCTAGCGCTTCACTTATACGAAATTCGGTATTACCGGACGAGAATGGACGACGAAGGTATAATACTGGTGCAAACATGATAAACATGAGATGCGTGTCATGTAACATGACTAGATGATACGCTCATGATGCGCTTGCGGCCGATTTGCTAGCTTCACATATGCAAAATTTGGTGTTACGCGATGCCAATAGATGAGGAATGTATGGACTTGTGCAAGCATGATAATCATAAGATGCGTATCATTGTGAGGACGTGACTACGTGCCACAGTTAAGGCGCCAATACGTTTGGACGTGACACAGTGGGCGTGCTCGCCGGCGTTTGTTTCGTCGCGTGACGCCTGCGTTGCCAAGCCAGGCACCAGTCCTGTAATATCATCACTGGCGCGCGTCACGCTGCGTTGCTTTGGCGCATGCACGTTTCTGCGCGTCCGGCGTCTCTCAGTCACGAAAAGAGGGAGACGCAGTGTTGTCTGGGTAACGCATTGGCGCGAAATGCAGCATGTTGCATGTCGTGCCAGTTGCCGTCGGGCGGTGGCGACAAACGCTTGTCGCGCCTGCCGTAAGACTATGGAGTGCATGCTCGCGTTTTGCTAACGAAGCGTCGCTGTGCCCAGCGTGCGCGCGCGTTAACACTACATTGGAGTATTTTGAGCCTTTCATGATGCGCTCGCGGCTGTTTTGATAGCTCCACCTATACCAAATTTGTTGTTACGTGCCGTCAATCGATGACGAAATATATGACTGTTGCAAACATGAAAATCCTGACACGCGCGTCACGTAGGAACATTACAACATACCACTATCATAGCGTGCTCGTGGTCGTTTCGCTAGCTCCACATATGGTAAATTTGGTATCACGTGACGTGAATATATGACAAAGGTAAACCACGCATCCAAATATGATAATCATGACATAAATATCATGTACGGCATCATTTACTTCCACCTCGTTAACGTTGTGCTGATTTCAACTTGACATATCAACAGTTCTCATTCGTGCTTCGCATATGATCGATTTCCACTGTACGTGGGACCGTCCAATCTTTTTTTTTGTACAGGTACTCCAAGTCATGATGAGGATTGATGTGCCATTGTGCGCAACCAATGTATCACAGGACCTTAACAAACTAATCTCTGCGATCTGTGAATAGTCGAAAACAAGATATTTAAAAGCAATGATCAGCAGCACTCACTTGTATTACTTATTTGACGAAGCTATCACTTCGTCAAAGTGGCCAAATCTGCTATAATCACTTTGAAACAAACTGAAGCCTCATGTCAAATTTACGTACCGCGATATATATGTTCCAGAGAAGTATAGTGCTACCACAGCGGTAATTGGCTCTAGAACTAATTTTTCAAATTAACATAAATTCCTCAAGTGTAACCCTGCACTTTGAAATTAAGTTGACATTAACTTTCCAATTATCAAACGTGATAAATCGACAGGCCCATCCTAATAATTAAACAAGAGCTCTCTTATATAAGATCACAAAAAAACTTCTTATGCATTTTCCCACCTCTCCATAAGATATGTATATAATGGCAATAGTGAATTTTTTACGCTTGAACATGACATAGGGAAACATTACATCTGATCGTCTTAAATATTGCACACGTTATAGTACTGCGTGAATAGCAACAAATTTAGTTTTGCAAGGTAGCCATCGGCAAGGTAGCAATTTTATCCCAACTGCTTGTCATATTATCACGGTCCATATTGGTTTCTTAACAGTGAAGGTGAAAATGCTTGATTTTTTTGTAGTTCCATGCGTAATCACGCACACCCCTAATACTCCTCGGTTTACAAAGTACGTGCCGTTCCAGATCATCGCAATGTGTATCGACACATGTATTTCAGAGATCGCACCCATTGGACAGTTAGAGTCAATCAAACTACATTAGAACGCAAGCTTTATGAACCACTCACTAAAAAGTTCCTCTCATTTTTATTCCCAATAGTGTGCAAGGAATGTGCTCCCATTAACCTTTTTGGTGGTAATTTACGCCAATGAGGTAAGGATCTCGAGTAGTACTTTTATTGCATGTTATGGGGCGCAACACAACATAAGAAATAAGGTTGATCCTATGCCGTGCCGCGTTCAAATCCGCCAGCCATCCACGTAGCACATTGCATCAAGCAGCCCTTCTTGGGCGTGAATTAACTCAAATCCAGCCAGAGCATCAAAGTATACTGCCGTGGCGGCACGTTCTAAGTAGCCACATTGTTCCTAAGAGTCGTCCGGACGACTCTTTTGATTTTTTCTTATCCACGCCGTTTTGACGCGAAATTCTTCTTCGTGAACACACGAGCACTTTTCGATGACGTAAGCTAATATAGCAACTGCGTCACTATCGCTGACATGTTCACGGGACGTCACAACGCGCTTTATTGCAGCTTTTCGTTTCGTGAATCGATCTACGTAACAAAATTTCTCTTGCGAAATAATGTTTTCGTGAGTTTTGAGAATACGGCCCCCGATCTTGACAAACTTGCCACTGTAGCTGTGTTTCCGCCTCCTACAGACCAAAACGCTGTTAGGTGTTTTCTAGGCTTGTGCGCCTACTATCTACGATTGATTACAGAATTTTCGAAGATAGCGGTACCCTTCACCCATCTTACACGAGACGACCCATCGTTTTTATCAGCTATAGAGCAAAAGGCTGCGTTTATCGAACTACTACAGCAGATGCAATTGGCCCCCGTCCTTGCGCATTTTAGCGATGATGCTGACACAGAGGTGCCCACGGACGCCAGTAACATCGGCATCAGCGCAGTGCTCGTCCAGCATAAACACTACAAATAAGGAGTCGAAGGCTATGTCAGCCGCTCACCGTCTCGTACCGAGGTGAATTACATAAACACAAAGAGTGCCCCACAAAAGTAACGCGATCACCAAGTTTCGTCCGTAACTCTATGGTTGTCCATTCAAAGTGGTGACGAACTACCACGCCCTCTGCTGCGTTGTGAACATACGTGATCTCTCAGGAAGACTGGCCCGGTGGAGCTTGCGTCTACAGGAATTTTATGTGAGCCTAGTCTGGACAGAAGCAAGAAGACGCTGATGCATTGTGGCGGGCACCCATACATTTAGTCAATCAGAAAGAAGAGAGCAATGATGGTTTCTTGTGCACCCTTAGCTCATTGAACTTGAGCAGGTGGCGGCAAGAGGATGAAAGATTCGACCACTCATCAACTATTTAGAGGGTCGTAGCGCCGTTACACCTCGCCCTCTATCTCGCGTCGCGACGTCTTTCTGTATCCGAGATAGTGTCCTGTACAAGAAAAAATTTGGTGCCATATCTGAATGTTTCACTGCAAATGTCGTCAAAAAACGATAGTCTTGCGTGTGCAGAGAGTGAACAAAACTATTAATTGATGTTCTGCGCGAGAAAATCGGGGAATCGTACTGTGGAGGCGCTGCGTTAGAGAGTCCTAATCCGTGCAGCGAAGGTGAACAAGCGCATTCAGGATGGATGGATGTGGCTGTACCCTTTAGATCGGGCGGCGGCTAACGCCACCTAGCCGTAATACTTAGTGAACTAACCATTACATTTATCTTTTTTTTTCCTTTAAATAATGAAGTTGAGGATTCGTACTTCGCAGTGAAGGGTTTAATTTTCACTCGTGCCTTGACTTTAGCCACCAATCAGATAACCTCCTTCTAGTTAAGTCTACCCGCTTAAAGTCTATTTTGCCCTCGCTGTCCCTAAATCCCAGTGCTTTGAAAAACTCTGCGCCATCATCCTGAACTATAGGGTGAAGCCCTTTACAGAACATTATCAAGTGTTCGGCAGTTTCTTCTTCCTCTCCACACGCACTGCATATTGTGTCGACCCCTTCGTATTTGGCCCGATATGTCTTGGTTCGCAGTACTCCCGTCCTGGCCTCAAACAGTAGAGACCTACCCCGAGTATTATCATAGATCCTTTCCTTGGCAATTTCTTGCTTAAAAGTTCGATAGATCTCTAGTGCGGACTTCTTAATCATGCCCATTCTCCACATGTCAGTCTCCGTTTCCTTCACTTTTTTCTTAACCGATAGTTCTTTTTGGTTTGGCCACCTGCTGTTTTCTAAGTATTTACCAGTCAACTTCCTGGTTCGCTTCCTCCATTTTGTATCGACATTCTTCATGTACAAGTAGCTGAAAACCTTCCTAGCCCAACGCTCTTCCCCCATTTCTCTCAATCGCTTCTCAAATTTTATCTTGCTGCTAGCTTCCCTGCCCTCAAATGATGTCCATCCCATATCACCTTGTACTCCCTGATTTGGTGTATTCCCGTGAGCTCCTAAAGCAAGCCTACCTATTCCACGTTGCTTAATTTCTAATCTTGCTTGAACTTCTGATCTCATGCACAAGACCGCATCGCTGAAAGTCAGCCCAGGAACCATGACCCCTTTCCATATTCCTCTCACAACATCATACCTATTGTAATTCCACAGTGCCCTATTTTTCATGACTGCTGCATTCCTGTTACCTTTAGTCGTCACGTATATTTCGTGTCCCCTCAGATACTCGGTCCCATTGCTTATCTATACGCCCAGATATTTGTATTTATCTGTCATCTCTAGCGTGACCTCCTGTATTCTAAGCTCACTACCTTCATTGTCATTGAAAATCATGACTGCTGATTTTTCCCTACTGAATCTAAAATCTAACCTATCTCCCTCATTACCGCAGATGTCCATCAATCTCTGCAAATCTTCCTTGTTGTTGGCCATTAGCACTATATCATCTGCGTACATTAATGCTGGTAGTGCCTGATCAATAAGTTTTCCTTGTTTGACTAAAGAGAGGTTGAAGCCCAGTCCACTTCCCTCTAATTTTGCCTCTAATCCTTGTAGGTACATCATGAATAATAAGGGTGACAGGGGGCACCCCTGCCTAAGCCCCCATTTTACCTCTGCAGGCTTGGATACCTGTTTTTCCCACTTTATAACTACCTTGTTACCTTTATAGACACCCTTTAAAAGATTAGTGACTACATGTTCCACGCCTAGTGTGTCCAGTATTCCCCACAATTCCTCTTGAACCGCGCTATCGTACGCTCCCTTGATATCCAAAAATGCTAGCCACAGGGGCCTGTGTTCTTTTTCTGCTATTTCGATGCACTGCGTCAGTGAGAACAGATTGTCTTCCAATCTCCTGTGTTTCCGAAACCCATTCTGCAGTTCCCCCAGCACCCCCTCATCCTCTATCCACGCCTGCAGTCTTTCCTTTATAATCTGCATCGCCAGCCTGTAGACCACTGGTGTCACTGTTATAGGACGGTAGTTGTTTATGTCAGCTTTGTCCCCCTTTCCTTTATAGATCATGCTCATCCTGCTAAGTTTCCATCCATCGGGAACTTCACCATCGATTATTATTGTACTCACTGCCTCTCTCAAAGCCTGCTTAGACTTCGGACCTAATGTTTTTATCAGCCTAATTGGAATGCCATCTGGGCCTGTTGATGTACTACTAGGAACCCTTTTCTCAGCCCTTTCCCACTCTTGTTGTGAAAATGGAGCCATTGCACCACTTGATTCGTCTTTGTCTATTGTGGTGCATAAAGTACTTCTTTGTTGAAATTTTTCTGTCACCCTTGTTCTTATATATTCAATAGCTTCGTCCCCTTCTAGCCTAGCACCTTGGGCTGTAGTTATAAAGTTCTGCTCTAGGCTCGTCTCATCTCTTAGGGAGTTTAGATGGTTCCAAAATTTCGCAGCTGCCTTTCTATCTTTTTTATGTACTTCTGCCAGCCACTGAGCTCCCTTCCTTCTAATCTTTTCATTGATCAGAAGGGATGCATCCCTTCTACAGCTTAGAAAGGTTGCCCATTTTCTTTCCACATCATCTGTCGGTTCACCCCGCTGCTTAGCATGTCTGTGTTCCCTAGAGGCTTCCTGACGTTTTGCTATGGCTCTCTTACGTTTTGCTATGGCTCTCTAGGCACGTTAGACACCAGCGCCACCTGGCAGTTATTTACAAAAACAAAGGAAGGCGAGACTGTCCATGTAGAAAGATGTGCGCCTGTCTCGAAAGCAATATGTAGCTGAACGCAAAGCAATGGGCAGGTGCCATCACCATGTCGTCTTAGCAAAGCGTTGGAAACACTTGCCTTTTTGAGCATCACGTTATGCTGTCAGCGCAGCGTGATAAACGCCACGGTCTTTAGAATTACTTCTGTTTGCTTTCTCTAGTATAAAGGCACGGATACAAAACATCGACGTGTTGTTATGGTGCTGCAAGTGTGCGCAATAATGGCTTTTTCAGTGAACAATCAAACAAGCATAAACGCTGAAACTTGAACAATATTTGGTGGGCGCTGCGGATGCGGTTGGCCGTTTAGTGCTTTTAGGGGAATCGTTACGGTGGATAAACACACGAATGTACAGACAGACAGACGAATAAATTTTTGGCGTCGAAACTCCGAAAGACTATCATCTTTAAAAACACCCGTTTTACAATATGCGCTTACCTCCTCGTCGTTCCGAAGTCCTCTCCGCGCGTCATCCCCAGCTCATATCTGATCATCTAGGTTATTCGAAAACGCTCGCCAGAGTAAACGACACGTACTACTGGCGCGGAATTTCGCCAAGCGTGAAGAAGTACGTTAAAAGCTGTCGTGAATACCAGCATCGAAACTCGCCACAAGCAAGGCGGCTGGATTATTTAAGCCAATTGATCCAACCAACAAGCCATTTGACCAAGTCGCCATGGAGATTCTCGCCCCATTTATTTTATCGACCGACGGCAACAAATGGGTAATTGTTGCAACTGACTATCTGACACGCTATGCTGAGACAGGGGTGATACCACGAGCTACAGCTTCTGAAGTAGGGCAGTTGTTCTTGTGCCACATTGTTTTGCGCCATGGTGCTTCATCTACAGGGATCACCGACAGAGGAAGAGCGTTCACTGCACAGCTTATGGATGAAGTTTTTCCACGAAGTAACACTAGTCATCGAGTGACGACTGCTTACCGTTCGCAGAGCAACGGGCTCACCGAGCGACTAACTCCGACAGTCACAAATAAGATATCCATGTACATCGACGTCCAACACAAAACATGAGATTGCATTTTGCTTTAGGTGACGTTCGCTTATAACACCGCTGTTCAAGAAACAAAGCGATTTACACCGTTTCGCCTTCTCTATGGCCACGAAGTTCACACGATAATGAATGCTATGCTTGCATGTGAAGGCGCCGATCAATTAACAGCTGACGCCGAAGAATTCGCAGAGCGTGCCGAGGAAACTCGCCACCTCATCCGACCACACATTAGACAGCAGCAAAAGGTCGATGCACGACGTTAGAACATGCGTCACAATAACTTATCTTACAGTCCGGGACACCAAGTTTTGTTTTGGACCCCTGTTCGCCGCCGTGGCCTCTTCGAAAAGTTGCTAAGCAGATAGTTCGGTCCGTATAACGTGTTGCGCCACGTGAGTGACGTAAACTACGAAGTGGTTCCGAACACTGCGTCGTTAACATGGGTACAGCGAAGACAAACGAGCTGTGGCATAGTTCACGTAGTGCGCGCGAAACCAAATTGTGCGCGTTCTTAAAAAAACACTTTTCCTGTGTTTTTGTAATTGTGCTTTCGTGAACTGTTCGCGTGTAACATTTGACCAATGGTGTATTTTTCCACTGCCTAAGCTGATTTGTTTTCTTTTGTTTTTTGCCACATATATACAGCATAGCGACGATGCTCTTTTTTGTAGTGGAGGAATATTGCCACACACTTCTAGTAGTGGATCGTATGTCAAAACTAAGGTTCACATCACTAAAGAAAAGAACACACATGGCCCTGCTCTAGTGAGCAAGCCCGACCGACGCGCTTGGTAGCCCTGTTGCGCAGACCTCCATGAACCTTTTCTGGACCCCTGGAGCCACGTGAATATATACACGAAGTTAATGATGATGAGTTGGCGAAGCAGTGAGATCATTCAGTGTTACCGTAAGTCACCGCTGGCATTGACCCTTCATGCACGTAAATGAGTGCCAAACAGTGTGCATTTATATAAAATATTTGTTAGTAACACCTGGTATGCCGTGTTCAGTTGTGGATTTAGTCTTGCCTTCATAATTTCCGCTTTGTAGTATCGGATCCAGCCTGAGTTAGTAAAATTAGGTCTGCGCACGCTTCCGTGGTGGTTCTTCGTTGTTTCCAGTCATACTAAATGCATTAGATGCATTGCAGACGTCATGAGCATAACCAGACATCACGTACTGCACAAATTGATCGTAGTCCGTGATCATCATTGTCATTACACTCATCGTCAATGTCATGACGTATAATGGGTGTCTCGCATGCGCTGCGCCAAAATGGCAGAAAGGGAATGCGTTGGTTTCTGTTCTTACTCTAACTGCGTTCTTTGGGCCTTTCGGCATTACTTAATAATCTGTTATAGACATTATTGTTGTATGTACAGAAGGCTATACTTTATTGCTCAACTAGCCTTATGAGCATTTATTAGCGGCAAATAAAGTGCAAATTTTGCATCAGGACTGTATTGCTTGATGTTTGTGGTGCTCCACGAATAAAAAGACTTCATCATCATCGACCTGAACAAGCAATCTTTATCCTCTTTCTATTGGTGCTTTCCCTGCCGCACTTCGTTTCTGTAACACAAGCACCGATTTGTCCAGCGTGTCATGCTGAATCTCTGATGAGCGAGAGAATGAGTATATACTGACATGCAAGGAGTGAAAGACGAATAAGAAAGAGACATAAAACATCAAAAATAAAAAGTTCTTCGCGAAAAAATTCTTTGTTAGGGTGAGACTTGAGACCGCGTACTCACCAAATGAAGGCGTATGCAACAACCATTTGTCTATCTGGGCATGGTAGCAAAGCATAGCAACGGGTGGCAAAAGAAAGAAAGAATTAGTACGAATGACAGGAAGGGAAATAAACTGAACGACAGAAATATAATCATGACAAGACAAAAAAGCAATGCTAAAAAAAGCAATAGCAGATAACAGAACCATACAAAGAGAGAAATCCACAACGAGAAAAAAACTGGAGATGAAGAAAGCGATAAAAGAGATAAAAAGGTAAGAGGAACAAAAAGTTGATAGAATGGGAAGTGTGTTAAAAATGAATTTCACACGCTCTAGAAAGATTGTCGAAAAAGCAGCAAGCATGGCGTCAGGAATGACTAGAAAAGTGGGTAAAGAAGATGAAGATGTGAGGAGAACGGAAGAAACGTGAACAATAAAAAGCCAATATAAGACAATAAAGACATGAAAGGTGGCCGCGACTCAAATACCTAAGCAAATCACAGAACAGCTCGTAAAATTTGAAAAAGTCACATTGATCACATTGAGTCCAAGGCAGCGCAATCCATGGGGTGGTTACGCAAGCTCAGCAATAGAAAAACAGGGTTCCGAAGAAAAACGTTAGTTATAATCTATAAATTGTACATACATCCTATCATGGAATTCGGCTGTGTGTTTTTTTATGACAGGGCAACGTGTAAAATGAGACCGCTAATACTATTGGAAAGGGAAGTTTTACGATTGTGCCTTGGACTGCCCAAGTTCGTTGCTAACAATATGCTCTACATGGAAGCGCGTCTACCTTCACTGTTAAATAGATTCAAAGTACTTACTATCCAAAATTTTTTATAAATTTACAGTTCGACCCAGAGATAAGTGTTTTATGCTTTTATAAAAGAGCCAAGCTTATTTTTTTAAACTCGGTGGTCGCGATTTCCCTCCCTATACGTCATGTTGGTTCAAGAGCTGCTAGAACCTCAGAACGTCCAAATCAAACATATTTTCTTTACAAATAACTTTAATTAAGATCTTCAGTTACAATTTGAGAATATTTACCCCTTTAACGCAAACCAAATACAATTTCAATAATTAAATGATCGGCTACAAGATTACTTAGCACACGTGAACATGAACAACATAATTGCGACTGATGCATCAGTATCAAATAAAAAGGCTGGGGCATGTATGTCTCCTCGTATTTCCTTGATTCTTCCTTTCAAGTTAGGCTCGCACATTACACACCAATGTTCACAGCTGAATTATTTGTTATTGTACTGGCACTGCGGAAACTTCCTTCGGGCGAATCAGAAGAAGTAGTAATTAAAGATACTTTTTTTGTATGTGCTGCTTTGTTTTCGGGTGTCAACTTCATATTTATGCATCTCTTTCGACAACTCATACCCACAAAATTGCAAAAGCTTCAGCTCTTATGGGTAATAGGCCATCGCGGCATATATGTCAATGAGATGGCGGATGCACTAGCCACAGTATCTCTTAGCGGTCCCCTTATCCCGATTCCGCCTGAAACGGCTTACGCGAGAGCAGTAAGGTTTAGAAACCTTTGTTTGTATGAAAAAATCAACGCCTATTCTTTGGATAAATTTTGAAATTTCGAACATCTAAGATGCTGCTGGAAAAGACAGTGGTGTGAGACACGGCACTTGGAAGTTACTTACACAGGACTGCGTAGTAGAATTCCACAACTAAATTATCATTTACATAAAGTAGGTCTAAAGGCATCACCGTTATGTCAGGTTCGCGAAGGAATGGAAACGATAGATCATTTCTTTTTATTCTGTCGCCGATATTCTTATCAGCGGAAAAAATACGTGGTCGCTCCACTTGAAAAATTAGGACTAGAACTAATTGTGGCAGTCATTTTATTGTTTGGCAGCATTAAATTAGGTTATAGCCACAGGGACGTCTGCTCTGCGGTATTTGACTTCATAGTTGAAACAAAGGGATTGCCATATTAATGTGATGTGCCTGTTTTTTATCATTTATTTTTGATCCACTGCCCCGCCGCGGTGATCTAATGGTTAAGGTACTCGGCTGCTGACCCGCAGGTCGCGGGTTCAAATCCCGGCTGCAGCGGCTGCATTTCCGATGGAGGCGGAAATGTTGTAGGCCCGTGTACTCAGATTTGGGTGCACGTTAAAGAACCCCAGGTGGTCGAAATTTCCGGAGCCCTCCACTACGGCGTCTCTCTTAATCATAAGGTGGTTTTGGGACGTTGATCCCCACAAATCTATTTTGGACCCACCACTGCTATCTCTGTCTCAAATCACACACACACACACACACACACACACACACACACATATATATATATATATATATATATATATATATATATATATATATATATATATATATATATATATATATATATATATATGTATATATATATATATATATATATTGTGAGCATTATTCATGCGCGTCATCTTGTCATATGTACATACTCATCATCAGTGTGACGTGTGTTGTGGGGCAGAGGCTCGGCTAGTAAAAGAAGTGTCTTGCAGCAAAAACGTTGCCTTACAAGATGTGGAGAGTGCTTTCCGGTCCCCTGGTCCTCTCCCTGCGGCGCTTTTTCGTTATCTTCGCTACCAACCATCCCTGGAGCTCCGGTCGGGTCGCCGTTTGCGTAGTCAGCCCAAGGTCATGTCGCAAGACGAGCACAATAAGAACACGGCTCCATGCACCCCGCCTACACCCCTGGGCATGCCTTCATGGACTGTCACCGCCCCTCAAAAAGATCCCCCGATGTTTGCTGGCCTTTGCGGTGAAGACGTTGAAGACTGGTTGGATGAATACGATCGTGTGAGTGCGCTTAACTATTGGCATGATTCTGTAAAGCAGTCCTGCGTGCCGTTCTATCTGATGGGGGTCGCTAAGACATGGTTTCTCAACCATCAGCTGAATTTCCCAGACTGGCCTTTCTTTAAGCAGCAGCTCCGTCAGATATTTTCCAACCCTTCTGTACGTGCAGACATCGCCAAACGGAAGCTTGCTGAACGTGTCCAGCACTCCGGCGTGTCCTATACTTCGTACATTGAAGATGTCCTCGCCCTATGCCGTCGCATCGACAGCTCGATGGCGGAACATGACCGCGTTCGCCACCTGCTCAAGGGCATAGGCGCCGTGGCATTTAACGCTTTGGCGGCAAAGAACCCCACCACGGTGGCGGATGTCATTAGTACGTGTCAGCGACTCCACGACCTTCAACTTATACATTTACAACCTAACACAGGAGATCTCTGGCCAACGCATGACAATGATCTCCGTGCGTTGATACGGTCCATGATTCGCGAGGAGCTGCAACTCCAGGCCACCACATCATCTTGTGAACTCCGCATAACACCTTCTGCAGGCAGCCTCCGCTGCATCGTCAGGGAGGAACTGTCATTCATGACGTGTGAGCAAGTCCCGAGCTCGCATACCACTCCAAAGCCGACATACGCTCAGGTGGTTGCAGCGTCACCTTCTCAGCAATCACCGCAGTAGGTGTCAACTACGCAGCCTTCCCTAAATGTCCTCGCCCCAAGGGCACCGCCTCCTACTTTCAATGCCTGGCGTGCATCTCGACCGATTTGCTATTATTGCGGAATACGTGGCCACATCTCACGGTTCTGTTGTCGACGTCAACAAGAGGAAAGGCGGGTCTATGGTGACTACGAGACGGATGAGTTTGCCACTGCTCCACAACATCGTCACCCATACCAACTTTACCAACGCCGCTCACCCTCTCTACAGCACTTCGATGCAGCCAGTACCTCCCGCTCCTCGCGCCGTCGTTCCCCGTCACCTATGCGCCGTTCCTCGTCACCACTTCGTCCAGCTACCACGGCGTCGGATCATCGCCCGGAAAACTAAACTTTGCAGCTTCAGGAGGGAAATCTGCATTTGGCGGACTGCATCGAACTCCTCCGGAACGCCCTTCAAATGTACTTTCAGTGTGTGTTGAGGCTATGTGGACTGAAGCCTTGGTGGACACAGGTGCATCGCTCTTAGTTATTAGTGTGGACTTGTGCTCCCGTTTGCGCAAAGTGAAGACACCGTATGATGGCCCTCCCCTTCGCTGTGCTAATGCGGTTTTCATTCAGCCTTCTGGTGTTTGCACAGCACGAGTTTTTATTGAGGGCATCCTTCACCATATACAGTTCCTCGTTCTGTCATCGCGTACTAATGTGCTCATTTTAGGGTGGGACTTTATCTCCTCAGCTTCAGCCGTGATATCTTGCCGTCAGAGGGCCATTCGCATGTAAGATACTGCGCTTTCGTCCGATAAAGATGCTCATATCCAGCGCTTCGTCACCGCTGATGACTGTTTTATTCCTCCAGGTAATGAGCATATTCTGACCCTGACATCAGATAAGATCAGTACTAGTGATGTGTTCCTGGCACCGTGTGTACGCTACATCTCTGGTGGGCTTACCATCGCTTCTAGCCTGGTACGCTTTCATAATGGCAGAGCATTAGTTATGGCAGTTAACCCTACTTCTTTGCCTGTTGCACTGCCACAGGGCACCAGTGTGGTTTGCTTCACAGATACCGAACCACTTTCTTTGGTGCCCCTTCACGCAGACGCGCCATCTTTCTCTACGAGTAATGATGACGATGCTACAACGGCTGCTTTAACAGCCACAATAAATCTGATCTCACGTCAGCGCAAAAACAAGAACTTTTGGGTATCCTTCAAAAACACAATGCTTCATTTGATGTCAATTCCAAGCTTTTGGGTCGCACTTCCGTCGCCGTACATTGAATTGAAACGGAAGGCAATACAATTTTAAGCCGCCGCCCATATCGAGTGTCATCCGCAGAGCGAAAAATGATCGAGAACAAACTTGCTGATATGCTCAAACGAGATGTTATCCGGCCTTCGTCCAGCCCGTGGTCATCACCTGTAGTGCTAGTCCGAAAGAAGGATGGTTCGGTGCGATTCTGCGTCGATTATCGAGCACCTAATAAGATCACGCGCAAAGACCCAATCCCACAAGTCGACGACGCACTTGACTCTCTGCAAGGCGCTGAACTTTTCTCCAGCCTCGATCTATGGCCTAGTTATTGGCAAATACCTATGCACGAAGCAGACAAAGAAAAAACTTCCTTTGCAACACCAGATGGGCTGTATGAATTCAACGTGAGGCCATTCGGTTTATGTAATGCTCCTGCCACGTTTGAACGAATGATTGACACAGTTCTACGTGGCCTAAATTGGAAAACATGTCTCTGTTATCTAGATGACATCGTGATTTTCTCGTCTTCTTTTCGTCAGCATTTTGAGCGCTTAGACGAAGTTTCGACGAGTATTTATAATGCTGGACTTCAGCTAAACACCAAGAAATACCACTTCGCCAACAAGAACATCAAGGTGTTGGGCCACCTTGTCAGCAAAGATGGCGTTTGCCCGGATCCTGACAAGCTTGCCGCCGTGATACGCTTCCCTCGGCCAGAAAATCAGAAACACCTACGAAGTTTCCTTGGCCTGGCGTCCTACTTCCGCCGCTTCATTAGCCATTTTGCTGCAATCGCGTCGCCACTGCATAAGCTGCTGATATCCGGATCAACTTTCGCTTGGAAAGACGACAGCGAGCTTGCCTTTCAAGCCCTCAAGCATGCTTTAACATTAGACCCTGTTCTGTGTCATTTCGACGAGAACGCACCTACATGTCTCCACAGCGACGCGAGTGGCCAAGGCATTGGTGCAGTTCTTCTACAGCGGGATGCCACTTCACGGGAAAGAGTTGTTGCGTATGCTAGTCGTGCTCTTACGGCTGCTGAACAAAACTACTCCATAACTGAGCAGGAGTGCCTTGCTGTCGTCTGGGCCATACAAAAATTTCGACCATATCTTTACGGACGCCACTTCACAGTTATTACAGACCATCATGCCTTGTGCTGGCTATCGTCACTGAAAAACTTGTCTGGTCGCCTCGGTCATCGGGTGCTCCGTCTACAAGAAAACAATTTTGACGCCATCTATAAGTCTGGCAAAAGACACCGAGATGCAGATGCTCTCTCTCTCGTTGCCCCCTTCCACTGTCACCATCGAGTACGTCAGGTGATTGCTCGTCTGGTGGGCAAAACACTGCGTCACCCCTCACATTATCACAACTTGTGGTTATCGACACGCCAGCTTCAAATCGCTACACCGAGTTCGCCACACGCCAGCGTGATGATCAATATTGCAATAGCAATATTCAACGCCTAAATGGTATATCACCTACTCCTAATGCTAGATTGCGCCAACAACTACGGCAATATAAGCTCGATAACAATGTGCTCCATCGTTACGTTTACACTTTTGATGGACACCGCTGGGTTCCAGTAGTTCCGCGTGCTCTACGTCACCAAGTCCTCGAAGCCTTTCACGACGACCCATGCGCAGGCCACTTGGGATTTCACAAAACACAAAGCCGCATCAAGAAACGTTTCTTCTGGCCTGGCATCTCTACTTTTGTGGTCAAGTTCGTTGCATCTTGCCATCTATGTCAACAGCGGAAGCGACCAACTTCGTCTCCTGCTGGCCTTCTGCAACCCATCCCGTGTCCCGAGACACTTTTCGCCATCCTTGGCATAGGCCTACTAGGACCACTCCCCATCACGCCAGCAGGTAGTTGTTGGGTTGTGACTGCTGTCGATCACCTGACACAGTACGCACAGACTGCTGCACTACGCACAAGTTCTGCTTCAGACGTTGGAGACTTCCTTCTCAACGCCATTTTATTGCGTCACGGTGCACCATGCGTCCTCCTGAGTGATCGCGGCACGAAATTCCTGTCCAGCATAATTGAAACTCTGCTCACAACCTGTGGTACAGTACATAAAACGAAGTCAGCCTACCACCCCCAAACTAATAGGCTGACAGAGAGATTTCATCGGACACTAATAGACATGCTATCAATGTACATCGCACCAAACCACAACTGGGATACGAATTTGCCTTTTGTGACGTTTGCCCATAACACCACTGTTCAGAGAACTACTGGCTACTCGCCTTTCTAACTCGTGTATGGCCGTACACCGACATTCACTATCGACGTATCTTTTCTAAATGTTCCAACTGACTCCTCGGCAACCGTATCAGAGCAGTTCATTAGAAGGCTCGAGGAATGTCGGCAACGGGCTCGCCTTAATACAGAAGCCAATCAGCAAGATCGCAAGCAACGAAACGACAGCTCTCATCGCAACGTCTCCTTCAGTCCGGGGGATGAAGTGTTGCTTTGAACGCCCTTTCGTATCCCAGGATTGTGCGATAAATTTCAGTCACGCTTCATTGGACCATATACAATCAACGAACAAACGTCACAAGCGAACTATCGTGTCACTCCCAGTGACCTTTCTTCGGATCGTCGATGTCGTGGTTCGGAAATTGTCCACGTATCACGTCTGAAACCATTCGTTCGACGTTCCGTTTCCGTCTAAGACGCGTCCGGGCTGGCCGCTCAAGCGTGGGGGGGGGGGGAAATCAGTGTGAGCATTATTCATGCGCGTCATCTTGTCATATGTACATACTCATCATCATCAGTCTGACTTGTGTTGTGGGGCAGAGGCTCAGCTAGTAAAAGAGTGTCTTGCAGCAAAAACGTTTCCTTACAATATATATATATATATATATATATATATATATATATATATATATATAAGGAAAGAAGCGTATACCTAAGGGCTCATTTTTCCGTGTTTTTACACAATAATAATGAGCTCTAACAGACAATAATGCCAAGGAAAGTATAGGGGAAGATATTAGAACAAGTTGTAATGTAAATATGAAGAAAAGTGGGTGAATCGATAACTTGCCGTTGGCAGGATCCATATTTATATGCATATATATGCATATGTATGTATATATATATATATATATATATATATATATAGGAAAAGTAAGTATACGCCTCTAAAAACTGTTTATTGGTGATGTTTTGGTCGGAGATCGATCTTCATAGGACGAAATTTAGTAGGGTCCGACACGTTTTTACGCTATCTTCCAGCCGAGAGAGAGTGAGAGGCAATGAAAAAGAAAAAAAAGAAAGCGAAAGAAAAAGAAAAATCTAAAATACCAGTGGCTTAACTACCCATCATGCACTTATAAGCAGCCGAACGGCCACGTGTGCGTACTACGCATAGCACGTGCATTAAAAAAGAAAAAAAGAAAAAGAGAAAAAAAACCTGGGCCAGTAACAATACCACCCAAAATACACTAATAAGTAGTCAAACGACCACGTTTGCGTACTAATACTGGCAGGTGCAATTTGTAAAAAAAAACGAGTGGTAAACAACATATGTTGTTTACCACATGATATATATATATATATATATATATATATATATATATATATACATATATATATATATATGTATATATATATACACATATATATTTATATATATACATATATATATATATATATATATGTATATATATATGTATATATATATATATATATATATATATATATATATATGTATATATATATATATATGTGGGAAAGAAGTGTATACCCAAGGGCTCGTTTTTCCGTGTTTTAACACAATATTAAACAGATATAACAGACAGTAATGCCAAGGAATGTACAGGGGAAATTATTAAAACCAATGGAATGTAAATAAGAAGAAAGAAAAGTGGGTGAAAAAATAACCAGTCGTGGGTAGGATAAATAATATATATATTTATATAGATATATTTCATCAAGAATTACTTTGTGTTTGTGAAACCATAACCGTTTAACTTCCAGCCACCTGGTTCTTGAAGATCGCCCTTTGTGGGTGTGCGCCAGAATAAGAAGGCTCATCATCATCAGAATTAGCAGCCTGAGTCTCGCCCCGGTACTGCACAGCGTGTTAGACAGGGATATATAAAGATGCGAGGAAATGAAGGGAGGTTAACCGGACACACATCCGGTTTGCTATCCTGCACTGGAGAAGAGAAGAAGGGGAGAAAAGAGGTTGCAGAGAGACAAGAAAGGTTTGCGGAGCATCCTTCTACACAAATAGAGACGCCAGCATCCACGAACGCAGTGAGCGATGGTTGGATGTAAGTGCGACCGATATTCATCGTAAGGGGCCCACACCCTGCGTTGCGTTCAGCCTTTAGATGACTGAGCAGCCGAAGAGGGATAGGGGATGGCCATGGAACTTTTGCGGTAGTAGGATTTGCTAATTCTTCTGTTTTATTGACCTAGCTGTTTCGCAATATTTCCAATTTGCTGGGTTTGCATTTTGTATTGCAATGTAAATAATGTTTGTGAATATGTCACTTATTGGCGCATTTATATGTACATTGTACTTGCTCAAGCAAAACGTGTCAGGCGCCTAATTGATTGGGACAACGAATATGTTTGCTTTTAAAAGCAGTGCATTTCTCTCGGTGCTGCTAATCATAGAATGGTTCTATCTAGGTATCCATGTACCTATCTTGACGTTTCCGTCTGTGTGCTCCCGTGAATAGCTCGTGAAGTAATGGTTGACTTAAATTAGTATGACAGGGTGGAAGTGGTTCACGATTGTGACTGTCCGGCCATAACATCAGTAATATGAAAAACTAGGGGTCGCTGAAGTTCCACCTTTCGGCGCGAATGTGACAGCGATATGCTGTTCTTAGTGCGTAGTTCAGACATTTAGTGCATGAAATTTTGTCGGGCTTTCTATGCACCCACTACGTGGCCTTAAAGGGGTACTGAAACAAAATGAGAAAAACTAAAGAAACTTCAAAATACGACACAGAAGATGCCACTGTTCTGAAAACGGAGTTGATGTTCCGTATTTTCGAACAGTAGGTTGTATTTTTGACGCATTATCAGCGTGTGGCGGCTGCTCGCAAGCGTGAGCCATGACGTCCCACTTTCCGAGGAACATAAAAGATGCGCGTGTTATATACTCTTTTTTTCTCCACCTCTTCTCTCATCACATTTTTTCTCCTCCACAAAGGCGCTGGTGCTTTGCCTTAGCCGGAACCATTGTTTGTTGCCCTTGCTGTTCATACCAGTTTTGAGGACCGAAGTGAGAGTTCAGTGAGTTGAGAGACGCAGACAAAGGCTGGAATTGTTGACTTGCCCATTTCGGGTGTGTGTGACGTCAACAAACGTCACGTTGTCTGGTTCACTGAGCAGCCACTAGACACCAGAAATCGAAAAACAAATTATTTCATGATTTTCCTTTAGTTTCTGCCTAGAAGGGAGGTTCTCTCTATTAAATTCAGGCCCAAACTTCCAATTTAGTTGAAAATCTTGGCATAAACATTTTTTTCAGTATCGCTTCAAAGAAATAGGCGCAAACGTGGGTGCCTTTTGTATTTGGTTGCCACCTTTAAACCACGAAAACAATATGATAACTACTAGCCTACAAATCACTCATCAGACCGAAACTGGTATACGCATGCGCTATCTGGAGTCCACACCAGTCCTACCTCGCATCTGCCCTGGAAGTGGGCCAAAACCATGCTGCTAGATTCATTCCTTCCACTTATCATTACCGAGCTAGCGTATCATCACTGAAAGCGGAATCCGGTTTATATAATCTCTGTCTTCGTCATCGTATTGCCACGCTATCATTATTCCACAAATTTTATTACAGTGATCTCTGTCATCCACCTTACATCGTTCACCTTACGCGCATACCTCTCCGCCGCGGACATGAATTGCAAGTGTCATGCCCATGTGCTCGCACCCTCACATTTTCCTGCTAACTTTTCCCCCGAACAGCAACAGATTGGAATGGCCTTGCCCCCACCATTGCAGCCAAAACTAATCCACCAAACTTTTTGGACAATGTAACAAACTATCTCACCGAGTGAAGTCACCTGGCTACCCTGTATACCCCTCAGTGCAGCAGAGTGGCGCAGAGGGAGCGTGCTGGGCCTATAACCCTGTATACCTACCCCTTATGTAATACCCCTTTGAGGGGTCTCTAAGGAAATAAAGTAATGTGATGTGATGTGATGGCGTATTCTGACACCCGATCGGATCGGGCGCTTGTACGCCTCAATATTGCTGCAATATTCGATGTTGTATTGTGAAGTATGTATACAGCACGTATGTAATTGTAAAGCTGAAGGTTACTTTCACGGCACCTGAGGCCCCCCGGCAAAAGCAACACACCATTTGGCTTGGGCTTCACGTAGTCGGAACCTCTGGGCTGACCCGCCCAGGGCAAATGGGCAGTCAAAGTTTTCTGTCCCTCTCATTCTACATCATCGTCTTTACCTCTCACTTTTTATTAGTCCTGTCATCTTCTGTTTTCTGTTTACTTCCAAATTTCCTGGCGATGAGGGTTAACCCTGTGTAGTTGCGCAACCTTGGGTAGTTATATTCGGTTATAGCAGCGATGCATGGCTTGCATCTACAAGTGTTTACTAGTCAACCATGTAGCGCCTCCTAGTTGGGCTCGGTGGGGAGTGGTCACCATCACCGCCGAACTTCAAAGTTTATATGACAAAATATTTTCCCACATTTCCTGATCACCGCCCGAGAAGGTGGTGCGCCGATGAACTTTCTACACTTGTACAATCCAAAGAGTCCTTCTTTGAGTACCATGTGATCCTTAGCCAACATGACACAAAGACTGTGCGAACAATCTCACCATTCCTTCTGTCAAAATCTCTCACCGAAGCAATCGGTCTTGAATACAAAGTAACTAGGATGGGAAGTAGCGATAGTTTACTGAAAGATTGTGATGAGCTTAATAATGAGAAACTGTCAAAACTTGTAGCTTTTGCCAAGATCCCAGGGTCAGTAGGGCCACATAGATCCATGAATACAGCGCGCAGCGTTATCGCTGATCGCGACCTTCTCGAACAGTGGGAAAGTGAGCTCCTCGTTGGATGCCAAAAACTTGAATGTTGTAAAAGTACAAAGAGTCATGATTAAGCAGAATGACAAGCAAACTCCAAATAAGCACATATTTTTCACATTTAGAACCTACAACCTCCCTGAATCAATTGAAATTGGCTAGTGTAACCTTCGTGTGTGACTATACGTACCAAATCATCGTCATTGCCTCAAATGCCAGCCCTTTGGTAATGGGTCGCACAGCTGGAGAGGACCAAATGTGCATCCAAGGAACACGTGTCTGATAAATGTGCCTCTGAAGCCTGTTGGGTGTTTAATAAGTGTGCCTCTTGAGCGTTTTGCGGGAACAGTGATGGTGTGTTTCGCCTCCTCAAAATCCAAGATCATTCCCCTCGTAGAAAAAATAAGGAAATAATTGAAGTGAAAATCAAAATCCACTCGTCTTTCCAAGAAACACGCAAACATTTTTCTTTGCACAAGCCATCTCATTCTTGTATCGCCGATGTGACGCAACGGGGCACCGTGCCACACACTTCCGCGCCCACAAGTGTCACACTGAGTGTGACGGCAGTAGCCCCAGCAGGGCCTGCTCCGCCACCTGACAAACAGGGCCAGCAGACTACCGTGTCCGCCGGACCCCGGACTACTGCAAGCGCAGTGAGACCCGAAACCACAGTGAATGTGCCTGCTGGGCAGGCATTATCAGCCCCCTCGCAAGAAGTGATAGATACAAGTTGCACTCCTCCGGCGCCTCAGTTAGCGAAAGATACGCGCAACTTCTTGGAGCGCGCCAAAAAAGAAAAACCTCGAACTGGAGGGATCCCAAAAAGCCCTGTACCCTAACACAACTCTTTTTGTACACACCGCACCACACAAGAATAAAAAGACACAAATACTACAATGGAATGTCACAGGACTGCTGAGAAACCTCGACGATGTCCCAAAACTTTTACACGAACACTCGTCAAAAGTGCTGTGGTACAGAAAACACACCCGAAATCCCAAAATAAAAATTTCTATCTTCCTGTGTGATATTCGGAAAGGACCGAGATGATTCTGTGGCGTCATTCACACACACTATTTGACAGCCACACGCGGTGCATTGGGCCCACGTGCCAGGTCCGCCGTGGCCCTGGGGAACCTCGGGGGCGGTGTGTGATCCTTGCGTGCCTCCTTGGACCTGTTGCGCACGATCTTGGAGTGAATGGCGCAGGAGACGCAGTAGTGAAGCTTGGCGTACAGCTTGGGCAGTGGGTACGACTCGCACACGCTGGCCACGGTGATGTCTCGCACGGCGGCCGCCTCCATGATGTTGCGGATGACGAACTTCTTGATCGCCTTGTCTTTGGACACGCAGCGCGCACATTTGGTGCACCGGACGGGCTTTACGTGCCCGCGAAGCGCGTAAAGGCGTGTCATCTGGGGGTGTGGCTGTCATTGTTGTTCAGAGTGTAGCATGTACACATCTATGACTACAAACACCTCCTGAGGCAGGGGCTGTTCGAGCAGTTCTGAATAAAATCGCTACCATCAACGCTCTGGACATACCTCTAGAGTATCATGTTGAAAAACACGAATTCCAGTCCGTAATTTATGAGCAATCAGAAACTCACGTGGTACTTGAAGATTTGATTGCACATGACCGTTTATGGGGTGATTCTCACTGCGGCGCATTGGACTGCCACATCGAGCATTTCCTGTTATTTTTCGATGCATGTCTGTTGAGCCAGAAAGAACCCATATAGTATAGCCTCGCCGACAAAACGTATTCATTTATACATCTCAGCACTGTATCTGCATCATTTCTGCCTTTTGCTCCAGTAAAAATAAATCAATAATCCTCTCGAAAGTGACCAGTTTCCCAATTTTTTATCAGACCGCCATCAAATCAATGCTTTCCACAGGTTCCTCAATGGCTCACATACAAAGCTAATTGGAAAGAGTTACATGAGATTACCCGCTTAAGTTGGATTGACATATCGTGTTTGAGCATAGATGTGGCTGTACAGTACCTTACTGCCTTTGTAACTGACGCTGTAGCTCAACGCATCCCGGAAACGTCTGGACTGCCCACCAAACGACTTGTCTCATGGTGGAATTTTTAGTACTGAAAAGCGCGCAAGAAGCAAAATAAAGCATGGAGCTTGCACCGGGACTTTTCCACAGTGCATAACCGCGCAAACTTTAAAAACATATAGTTTCTAGGAAGTAGGACGCGCCGACAGGCGAGGCGAAAAAGTTGGCAGAAGTTTCTACCAGGCAATATTTCCTGTACGCAGGAAGGAAAATCTGGAACAGGGTCAACAACATAATAGGGAGAAAAGCACATTCACTTCCTCTCGGAAATGCCGAAGGTGACATCCTGGAAGACGAGGCGAATTCTCTGGGCGAACACTTCCAACGGGTGTCTAGCTCATTGCATTACTTGAGGCCTTACAACGCTACAAAACTAAAATATAAAAACAGAAACTGCAGTTAGTGATTGCAGATGCGCTATCATTTGTTGCATCTGTTCGTTTTGTTGTACCCATTGACTTCTGCTCACTGTGTTTCATGGCGCTACTGACTTTTTTTCTGTATTACTTTTTGTGTGACGTGTCGATAAGAGGGGTCACAATGCTCTTGTTTTGTTTAAGAAGAGCGCGTAGCACGAAGCGGTGGTATACGTGTTACGCCCGCAAACAGTAGAACTTGTGGACGTTAACACAAAGGATTTCGGCAACCTGTCTGACAAAATGAAGTGACTGCCTCCGAGGACGTCTTCTGGCTTCCGGTACGCTAGTCGCAAGACTACGTGACATCTGGAGGAGGTTCTGACGTCCTGAGCCCAAGTCACACCTTAGAAGCTGGAGCGTCAGCCCCCTCCTACGCCAGCAGTCGAAGTTGCCATCAGCCAGTGAGCAAGCCGCCGATTGCAGAATTTCCCACTGGAGTTCGGTGCTTTTATTACCGAGATGGCAACAAAGAGGACAGAAGCTAGCATGACGGATTCAGACACGACACTGATAGTCCTTCAGCAGCCAAGAGAGCTGCAAATGTTCCACAGCTCACCGTGGAAAGGCGTCCAGAAATGGCTAGGCAAGTTCACAAGGGTAGCTAGCCTCGACAAAGTGGGACAGGGTCAGTAAGCTTCGACACGTGTTTTTTTTTCGCTTTGAAAGAATCCGCCAGGGTGTGATTTGAAAACCCCGAAGCACCCTCTCGTCTTGGAAGCTATTCAAACAGATCATCCTGGATTCGTTAGCCTGCGATAAGTTTTAGGAGTGCGCCAATTTGCCATTTCAAATGCACACGCAACAGCCCAGCCAATATTTTTTTAATATATGTGGAAGTAATGCACCAGCTTTTTAACCGAGCAGACCCGTAAGTGTCTTAAGACAAAAAGGTGCATTTCCTCATGAGGGGTGTAAAAGAAAGTCTTTATGCTGGAGTTTTGGGGGACACTCCCTCTACATTATAAGACTTCATAGTGGAAGCCAGTCACATTGAAAACCGCTGCAAATGCGTGCAAGCACACTGACCGGCTATCAAAGACCTCGATAGAAATTAGCGCCCAAGGTAACATTGCGCACGAAGATAGCTTCAAAAACGTAACAAGAGCCGTGATCCAGGATGATCTGCGTATGTTGTTTCCTACTTAGCAACCACAGCAGCTGTCATCTCTCAGTAGTGTAATAAGAGAAGTTCACGATGCGCTTGGCTCCAAGAAGCAATGTGAAAGGATCAAAATGTGGGCCAGTTGGTAATTCATTTTCTTCGTTCAGCGAACTGGGAGCGCAGAGAAAACACAAAGGACGAAGCGAGGAACCACACAACACGAGCGCTCGTGTTGTGTGGTTCCTCGCTTCGTCCTTTGTGTTTTCTCTGCGCTCCCAGTTCGCTGAACGAAGAAAAAAAAAAAAGCAATGTGAAGTCATAGGAGAACCACAACTGATGACATATGCGGCTGCCGCCCGCCATTCAGCACGTCCTTTAATCCCACGCCAGGGCAACTCCGTGTTGCAGTGCCGTGTTCCATCACCACACATAATCAGACATGCACCCCTGATTCACCAGGCTGTCCAGAGGAAGACAAATATATGGCACGCTCAGGACCAGTGACCACTGTGTTACCACGGTGAAGAAGCGGGACACATCTAGCGCCATTGTCACTAAGGACAATTTGGTCTACGCAGGTTCGCGCATATGCACCCTACTTGCAACGAGGTGAAAGTTCTCGAGATATTCCCGAGTATTCAAGTGCCCATGCAAGGAGGCCACAGAATTTCTCCCAGCCACCGTCGCGTGTAGATGCCACTCTTCACACGAACGTCGTTCACAATTTGTCGGTGCACGTGGCTCGTCACCAAGCCTGGGAAACAAAATACCGCAGCCACTTGAGGTGTGGTTGCTGTGGCAAACACTTCCGAAGAACCTCCGTCATGGAGGACCAACCCGGAAGAACGTGTTCAACAACAAAGCGATGCTTCCCAGTCTAGGTCACGAATCAAATGATTATGCTGCGGTGGGGCACATGAACGGGACAACACGACGCCGCCGTGACCAATCCCCACACCATAATTGTAACGCGAAACCGAGAATTGTAGATTATGACACACTTATTGATGACCACAGTGTTCGTGCGCTCGTCGACACGGGTGCTGACTAATCCGTCATTCGTGAGTGCCTCGCCACCAAACTATCAAAAGTGAAGACTAAGTGCAATGGCGCACAGATGCGCATAGCTAGTGGTCATCTAATCACGCCAATCGGAAGGTGCACCACGTGAGTCACAATGCATGACGACGCATACCTGGTGACGTTTATAATAATTCAGCACTGTTCTCGAGGCGTAATACCCCGCATTGATTTTCTCAATGAGCACGGGGCCGTCATTGATCTGAAGTCGCAGTCGATTACGCTTTCGAGAAACCGAGCAGTAAGCGTAGATCTGAATGCTGAGTGTGCCGCAATCATGAGTGTGTTCGAAGAGCCCGATAGCCTCACGCCCTACTCAAGCCCCGTGGGTACTGCCGTCAGTGACGCGTTAGAAGAAATGGCAGGTATCGTTGAAGGAAGCCCTGAGTTACTGCTTGATCATGGCATCTCTGTCGAACAAAGTTATCACTCACTTAAAAAATGGGCACGCCCTTGTACTCCTCACCAACTCCACTGCAGAAACAAGGCACATCAGTAAAGGCACGACTGTTGCTTTTACCGAGCATTTTGCCGAAATCAGCTAGACACTCAGCATGACAGGCTTGCGGTCAGAACGCGTGACCGAAGCACCAGCACCGGGGCCCGCACTTAACATCAACCACGATCTGCGAGCGCATAGACAAGAAATGTTAACCTCCAGCGGCAGCACAAAAACTACTTTTCATCGTCGAAAATTAGGTAAACAACAATCGCCAAGCACCGCACTCTGCGACCGTTTGCCAAAGCCCTTATTGAGTACCGATGAACCTACGCGAGACCATTAAGAAGGAGGTTGATTATATACTACGTGATCACATCATTCAGCCATCGTAGAGCCCCTCGGTATCGCTTGTCGTACTCGTCAAGAAGAAGGATGGGACCCTGCGATTCTGCGTGAATTATCGTCGGTTGAATCGTGTCACAAAAAGACGGCGACGCCCTGCCACACATTCATGACACCTTAGATTGGCTAAGTAATGCCCAATACTCCCACTCAACGGACCTAAAAAGTGGTGTTTGGCAGATGGAGATTGATGAACGGGACAGAAAAAAGACCACTTACATCACGCTGGATGTCCTTTGAGTTCAAAGTGATTTTGTTCGAACTTTGCATGGCACCGGCTACAATCCAGAGGGCTATGCACATGGTCCTCGTTGACCTGAAGCGGCAAACATGCGTCGTATAATCACAACACGTCGTTGTCTTCGCGGTAAACTTCGAGGAACACCTGAGCAGGCTGAGGGTTGTGCTGGAAGCAAATGAATTTCCGGGTTGACTCTCAGAGCGGACGAACGGCTGTTTGGCTACCAAGAGTTACTGTTCCTCGGCCATGTTGTCAGCAAAATAGAGTAAGCCCGGAACCACGGAAAACTTCGGTCATTGCTGGCTTTCCGCTGCCTAAGGATAATAAAGCTCTCCACCGGTTTTTGGAATTATGCGCCTAATATAGCTACTTTGTACCAAATTTCTCTGAAATTGTTGAGCCGCTGACACGACTGACAAAATCAGACGTCGCGTTTACGTGGGGCATTCCACAAGCCGATGCATTTGCAGAGCTTTGACGCCACCTTCAGTCGCCACCAGTACTCGCGCAATTCGACAAAAATACGGAAATAGAGATCCATACAGATGCGAGCAGAGTAGGCCTCAGCGCTGTGCTGGTACAAAGAAGAAAGCTCCCCCGAAAACGTCAACGCTTATGCATGTCAATCTTTTTCGAAAGCGGAGGCGAATTATACGACCACCAAAAAGGAGTACCTTGCGTATATTTTGGCAACGACTAAATTTCACCCTTATCTAAAGGACGGTCGTTCAAGGTGGTAACTGACCACCATGCACTCTGCTGGCTTGCAAACCTTTAGACCAGGCGCGCCACCTAGCACGCCGGAGCTTGAGACTTCAAGAATTTGACGTTAAGGTTGTTCAAAAGTCCACACGCAAGCACTCCGATGCCGACTGCTTTTTTCGTGCACCTTTCGATGCTGCCACACAAGATGCAGACGACGAGACCTTTCTTGGAGTGATCAGTGCGGCAAATTCGGCCAAACAACAGCAAAGTGACCCAGACATGCACACCTTGATTGAGTACCTAGAAGGCAAGACCTCAAGCCCTCCACAAGCTTATAAACGTGACCTATCTTTATTCTGTCTGAAAGACCGTGTTCTTGCGAAAAAGAACTTTTCCCCAAGCAGGGCAAGTTTCCTCTTTGCCCTGCCTACGGAATTTCGCACAGAAATTGTGCACGCTTGCCACGATGAACCAGCGTCAGGTCACCTCGAATTCACGCTCACACTGGAAAAAATTCAAAAGAAATACCACTGGCCCAGTCTCATCACCGACACGACACTGTATGTAAAAATGTTTCCAGGCTGTCGAAGACGCAAGAAGCCCTCCCGGGAAACCTGCTGGCTGTTTAAATGCCATTGAACAACCCTCGAAACCTTTTCAGTATATTGAAATAGACCTTCTCGGACCGTTTCCGACGTCTGCTTATGGCAACGAATGGATCGTCGTGGCAAGCGGTTATCTCACTCGTTTCACCGAAACAAAGTCTCGCCCCAAGGGCTGTGCCGCAGAAGTCGCCAAGTTCGTCAAAAACACTGTACTGCGACATGGGGCGTCCGAGATCCACATCATTGACAGGATGACGGTGTTCATAGCTTACCTTACGAGAGTAATCCTGCACTACAGCCATATAAGCCACCACAGAAAAACAACTTACCACCCTCAGACGAACAGTCTCGCATAGCGTCTGAACAAAACCATTGCCGAAATGCTGTCTATGTACCTAGATATTGAGCCCAAGTACTGGGACACAGTTTTATTCTAGGTAAGCAAGTTTATTGATTTACGAAAGAATCATTTGAAGGGGAGGTGGCAGCGGAAGTAGAAGCAGGATGATGACGGGCCCTCGGGCCGCTCTAGATAGCCGGACACTACGTAACTTTTGCATACAGAACTGCAGGGCAGGAAACGACACAGATGACGCCATTTATATTGCTCGATGGAAGAGCACCCGTGACAACGATCGGTGCCACGCTCCCAAACACGACCGACGAAGAGAACTTTGACTTTTCTCTCTGCCTGCAGCGAACAGAAGAAGCTCGACAATTAGCCCATTTACGTAATCAAGGTCAGCAAAAAGCTGGCACCCGACGCTACACTCTGTGCCGCAGCGACCAACAGTATCAACTTTTTGAGCGCGTCTGGGTATCGACTACCATTAGAAAACGAGGTTTCAGTGAAAAACTCCTGTATCACTTGTTCAGACCATACTAGATTTTACGACGACTTGGCCCTTTGGAATATAAGGTTGTCTCCGACGACCTCACTTCGTCACAGCGACGTCGCCTGCGCTTTGAACTGGTCCATGTCATGCGTTGAAAAACTGACCATCAGTGCTAATACTAACACACTAGTGCTCGAGTTGTATACCTCTTCGACCATGTTCCACTTCACACAAGTTTGACGCAAAATCATGTGTTTCGTCTTAGTTTAAAGATCGGGACGATGTCTGTTAAAAGGGGTGGGGCGATGCCACATGACTGCAGAAGCGCTATCATTTGTTGAATCTGTTCGTTTAGTTCCACGCACTGACCTGTGCTCATTTTGTTTCATGATGCGACCGCCAGTTTTCTGTGAATTTTTTGTATGACATCTTCATAAGCAGGGTCACATTATTCATGCTTTGTTTAGGAAGAGCACGTAGCACGAGGCGGTGGTATTCCTCTTGTTGCTATGTTGAGTTCAACGCCCCAAAACCAGCATATGAATATGAGAGACGCCGTAGTGGAAGGTTCCGGAAATGTTGACCTCGTGGGGTTCTTTACAATGCACCCAAATCTGAGCCCAGGAGCCTACAACATTTCTGCCTCCATCGGAAATGCAGCTGCCTCTGCCGGGACTCGATCCCGCGACCTGTTACGCCCAGCTGTTATGCCTACCAAGAGCATTCCTGTTATGTGCGCCGAAAGTAACACTTGTCGACGTCCCTGCCACAGTGGTCTAGTGGCTAAGGTAGTCAACTGTTGACCCGCAGGTCACGGGATCGAATCCAAGCAGCGGCGGCTGCATTTCCGATGGAGGCGGAAATGCTGCAGGCCCGTGTGCTCAGATTTGGGTGCACGTTAAAGAACCCCAGGTGGTCGAAATTGCCGGAGCCCTCCACTAAGGCGTCTCTAATAATCATTTGGTGTTTTTGGGATGTTAAACTCCACATATCAATCAATCAATCCCGGAACGTCTTCTGGTTTCTGGTACGCAAGTCGCAATACTACGTGGCAATATAATGAACCTCTTTGTTTACTTGAATTATTGGCATCGCCTAATTGCTGCGATAGGTACACCGCAGGCTCCGATAGTTTAATATATAAAATGTTGAAGAACCTACTTGCCGAAACAAAAAAGCACCCTAATTTCCCTCTATAACGTTATATGGTTCTCGAGCGAGATGCTGACTTCTTGGAAAGAGGCTATGGTCATTTCGTTCTTGAAAAAAGACAAGGACCTATCCTGCGCGGCGAGTTAAGGCCCACCGCACTGAAAAGCTGCCTTTGCAAACTCTTTGATAAAACGATCAACAGTTGACCGATAGTCTTCCTTGAAACAAACAGTCCACTTGACACGCACCAGTGCGGATTTCGAGAAAGGAGATCCATCATCGACAATTTAGTATGTATTGAGGCACGTACCCGAGATGCTTCCGTGCACAAACAATTCTCCCTTTCTGTGTTCCTCGATATGAAAAAGGCTCACGATACTACATGGCGCTTTTGAATATTAAGAGACTTGCGTTATCTTGACAAGGCAGAAGGCTTACCCTAATGAAAAGTTTCTTGTCTAACCGGACGTTCCGTGTGCGGGTGGGTAATGTGTTGTCCCAAACATTTGCGCAAGAGACAGAAGTGCCGCAGGGTGGTGTGCTTAGTTGTGCTCTTTTCATTATCAAGGCGAATTCCTTGCGCCTTTGCGTCCCTAGAAAGATGTTTATTGTACATATGTCGAAGATGTGCAGATTGACTATACATCATGAAATCTTTCATTGTGTGAGTGACACGAACAGCTAGGTGTAAACAAGACGACAAAATGGGCTGAAGAAAACGTTTTCAGCTTTCATGCTCGAAAAAGCAACTGCGTCTTGTTTTGTTGGAAGCTGGCCTTCACCTTGACCCAGTTATTGACCTGCAAGGTTTACGTAAATGGGCTTGGTAAAGACGGAGCACAAGTTCCTCAGCCTAATATAAATAGCGAAGTAACGTTCATATCACCCATTAGCTACTTGAAAATAAATCAATAAAAATGAATGTCCCTAAAGTATTGTCACGCACTACGTGGGGCAGTGACAAGAAGTAGCTGATGAATCTGTACAGAAGACACATTCGCACTAGTTCAGACTACGGGGCAGTAATCTATCAGTCTGCCACACCAAGTGGTTTGCAGATGCTTGATCCTCTCCCTCATCTAGGCATTCACCTATCTACGGATGCTATTCGCTTTAGCCCTCTAGAGAGCCTTTGCGTTGAATCGAATGAGTGGTCACTCCATCGGCAGTGGTCCGATTTAACATTTGCATTTTTTCTGAACGTTCACGCGACCAAGAAGCATCCTTCACATTCAACTGTCAACGACTTGTCTACTTTTACTCATTTTCACAAGCACCCTTCGCTACAACTGCCCTACCCACCCCGTGTGAGTTGATTTGCCGGGGAAATGGGTGTGCCCATTTAGAACACTGTTAGGTGGCACCTGCTGCGAATCCCCGGCCGTAGCAGAGTTAGCTAATAGGTTGTGATCCGTCCTTTATATGAGTTTTCAAAACACGCTCCCCTTGCACATATCTCCACGTGCTTCCTTGAACATTAGCAAAGGTATGCCCGTATGGAATTCTTTACGGATACCTCCAAGTCCCACACGTCTGCGTCATACGTAGCTATCTGTCCATCCTTTTCAGATGTGAGCGTTGTGCAAACGAATACAAGCGTCTCCACAGCAGAAGTATACGTGATACTTGCGGTTATAAAATATATTAAACAACTAAAACTGCAAAACACAGTAATAAGCATCGATTCAATGAATGTAGAAAAAGCCATAAAAGCACTGACAAACCACAAGAACCCGGTCCTTATCTTTGTATACTTACTATTATTCACGGTATATACACCAAAACAGCATGTGATGGTTTTCTAGGCGCCTGGACACCATGAGATTCAAGGAAAAGTGTGGCGCACCAGATGGTTGCATCCGCCCGCGAAAGCTCTGTCAATACAGCTACAGCAGTCCCTGCCCTCGAGCTGAAACCTTATATCAAAAAAATGACAAGGATTATTGGCCGCAAATTTGGGGCAGGCAAGCACAGAATAAACTTCGTGTTGTGAAACCGCATCGAGGGAGTTGGCTGCCACTGTCGAGGTCACGCTGCACAGAAATCACACTTACCAGATTAAGAATAGGACACACACACACTACACATTCACACCTCTTGTCTGATGGCAATCTGCCACTGTGTCAGCAATGTGGAGAACGACTATTGTTCTCCACGTCCTCATGCAGTGCGATGAACTAGATGCTCTAAGAAAAAAGCGCTTTTTACTATTCCACCAACAGCAGCCTCCACTATATCCGGTCATGCTCATTGGGAGGGATCCACTCGCGACACTCGAATCATTTTTTGCGTTTTTGAATGGTGCACATAGCTTTCACCTATCACATATCGCATCTATTGAAATTGCGCTCTTTGGCCATCGACTGGTCCTTGCGCCATTAAGCACCATGCATCATCATCATCATCATCATTATCATCAACGTCATCATCATTATCATCATCTTCATTATCATCATTATCTCTTTCACTGCATTTCTAAGCAGAGGATCTTATTTTCACTGTACTCACAAGCAGGCGCGTGGCCGTGTGCTAGCGAATCCGCTTGCCACAAAAACGACTCTGATTCGATCCCCCCTCTGACCCAATAGTTCAGTTTAAATACATCGTTCTTGATTTTTCAGTCAGACATAGGTTGATAAATTTCGCTCACAACCAGCGACATCTGCGCCGAAACCAATGCTGGAATTTTTTCGAAATCAACTTCTTTAGTGTTAATGCATTAAAACCACGTGGCGTAAGCCGTCAGACACTTTGCTTCCTACAGGTGTGGAACATGCTCATATAACAAGGGTCGTGCTGTGTGCGTATGCACCACAGGTGTTTAAAAACGTATATTTCAGGTGTCTGATATTCTATAACATAGAGAAGAGACTTTAGTGAGGGCGTTAAGAAAAAAGTTACCATTGGCAGCGTTGAACTGACGAATGCAAAGCACATATGACCGCAGCGAGAATTCAATCCAAGCATTATGCGTGAAACTAAAGTTTTCTACCACAGAGGCACGCCAGATTCCGAAACTCCTTTCGAAAAAAGACTCTATGCTGTCGCAATGCTGGTGAAACGTCAATTGTAGTGGCAGCGTCGGCTACCTAATTTCATAAGCATTACTTTAGTGTTATGATACAATGGTCTGTCACGTTAACGTCAATTAAGAAACTGACTGAGGCACCATCCACTGATGTTCGTCGGCGTAGCAGTGGTCGGTGCTATCATCCTCACAAGCACAAGCACTACGTGTCGTCTGAGCGCTGCTGGCGCTGGTAATAGCCATGTTGCTATTGGCATTGTTACACAACTCTACGTGCCTGTGCGTACTTATACGTGTCGGGGTACGTATTATTAGGGGCCTTTAAACAGATCTTTGCGATTGGTGGAGAGATGCTCGATGTGTGAAAGGAATGTGTCTACTTAGGACAGGTAGCAACCGCGGAGCCGGACCATGAGAGTGAAGGAGGGGGTGGATCCCATTCGGCAAGTATCTCAAATCACGAATAGTCACCTGCCACTAACACTCAAGAGGAAGGTACAAACAGCGGAATCTTGTCAGTACTTACCTACTAACCTGTAACGACTAAGGAAGTATGCAAGACGTTTATGTCTTAAAGAACAGTGCATCGAGCGATATAAATGAATTTCCAATTCGCCCCGTCAAATATGTGCTTGACCTTGTGGTAGATGGGCTTACTCACATTTTTAACGTCTGTTTATTTAATGGCGTCTTTCCTGAGAAAACGCAGCATGGCAAAGTGATCATTTCATTTAAATCCGGCAACACAAGTAATTCACATATTATGGGCCAGTTTTTGTTCTTTCGATAATTTCAAAAGGCCTTGAAAAGGTCATATGTAAAGAAATAGCATCTTTTGTGACAAACATATTATCTTATCTGATACACAGTATGCATTCCGCAATAGAATGTCACCGGAACTTGCTCTTTTATCGCAAAAAGAAGTAACCCTAAAAAACTTTGAGAACAATATATTAACTCTAGGCATTTTTATCGACTTTTTGAAAGCTTTCGATTCTAATAACCAACTAACCCTATTCTCAAAGTTAGACCATTACGGATTTCGCAGGATTACATTCAAACTTCTAACATCATATCTTCAATACAGGAAACAGTGCATTGCTATTGGAACAAAACTCTCATCAGCAAGATCCTTAACACAAGGTGTTCCCATAGTCGCGTACTTGGACCTGTTTTATGCAATGTTTACATTAGTGACATAACAAATATAACGAAACTTGCTCAGATTGTAGTTTACGCGGATGACCCCAGTTTTTTTTTTCAATCTCATGACATCGTAGATCTCGTAAACGTAGCAAACACATCCTTGAGCATACTACAAAAGTGGAGTGATTTATTTTCATTACCACTTCAAACCAAACAAACTAGGGCTGTATCGTTGACACCACCGCAAAAGCTTGTAAACTGCCGCAGTGCCGCAGTGCTGTTTACCTAGGTGAAGACAAGATAAAATTTGTTGGCAACGTAAGAACATTAGGCGTTATTTTTAACAATCATTTAAACTGGGACGCACATGGTGAACGTATTTCGTCTGAACTAGCTAGAGCATGTGCTGTTATCTGCTAATTACGGTACATGCTTCTAACCAAAATAAAACCTATGTTGTATATCAGTCTGTTCCTACCGCGTGTCAGTTACTGTAATCTAGTGTGGAGCACAACATCAAAAACAAACATTCAAATCTTACAAACTTTACAAAAGAAAACTATTCGGAATATTTTCACTGCTCTGTTCAATGCACATACCAACGAATTATTTCGCACTCTCATTTTACTGCCTATTGAACACTTTTACGAATGCAACCTTGTTTTGAAAAGAAAAAGTACTTCCTGTGCAAGAATGCCATATTTTTTAAGGTGTGTAACCTAGTTGTTTGACCGGCACCATTATATATACACAGAAAACGAAATCGTTGGGTTTCGCAATTTTCAAGAAGAAATTACGGCTCATGTCGGTTGTAGTACCAAGTGCCTTGGGTATAAGTTGTGTTGTACTTTTCAAAAACTGAGTTGAGCACTCTCACAAAGAAGGCGTTAAAATCCAACCTATTAAATATGGGTACAATTATATGAATACTCTTTGCCGATTTCAAATTCATGTTTTTTGTTTTTTTTTCTTTTTTATGCTGACTTGCATGTGTGTATAAAAACTGTTGTGTATGTGAATAGATGTAGATATTTTGTGTCAAGTTATAAATGGGAAAGTGTGCCGATATTGTATATACATGGATATTGTCCACATAGAAGCGTGGTATTATGCACTCTCTCTCTCTCTCTCTCTCTCTCTCTCTCTATATATATATATATATATAAATCTATATATATATATATATAATCTATATATAAATAAATAAATATATATATATATATATATGTATGTATATATATATATATATATATATATATATATATATATATATATATATATATATATATATACATATATATATATATATATATATATATATATACATATATATATATATATATATATATATATATATATATATATATATATATATATATATATATATATATATATATATCGCCAAGCCAAGAGGTCAAGCAGCTGTTTAGCGGCTTTGCGTTTTTTTCTTGTAGAAAGTAAATGTGAAATCAACTTCAAACTTGAAACCACAAGCCTGGAGGCTTACAACGAGGATTAAGGTTAAATTAAAGAAGACGCACCGAGCGATGCAAAGGAAAATAATAAGTGTAACCATAAGAGATAGAAATTGAGCAGAGTGGGTCAGGGAAGAAACCGGAATTAAAAATATCATAGTAGAAATCAAGAAGAAATTGACACGGGCCTGGCTTGTAGCACGTAGGCAGGATAACCGCTGGTCATTAGAGTTAACTGACTGAATTCCCAGAAAAGACAAACATACAAAAGGGAGACTGAAACTTCAATGGGCAGATCAGAATAAAACGTTCGCAGGTATAACGTGGCAACGGAAGGCACAAGACCGGGTTGATTGGCGCACCATGGGAGCAGACTTTTCCGTGCCGTGTGCGTAGTCAGGCTGACGATTAGCGTTCTTTAGTAAGGTTTTTCTGAAAAAACGTTTACAAAGTGATCTTCTGTCCAAATTCTTAGCAGGACATTGATTCCCACGGTAGGGAGCAATATAGAAAATATAGGAGGGAGTCTGAAAAAAAGAATTGAGACGGTAAAATTCTAGACAAGCCCGGATTAGCTAGGTGCCTGCCAGCTATGTTTCGACTAAGCTTTGCAAAACATAGTGCCAACTGCGTTATTTTACGCTAATATGTAACATACAATACGCCGAAAAAGAAACTTTCACCCCAATTGTCATATCAACTAAAGTTTGTCAAATAATGCAACAACACCTTTGTCCTTGTTGCAGCACTTGTGCGGTCGTCTGAAGGATGTAAGAAGTGTTGCGGATCGTGCACAAGGCCAAAAATACCATCCTGTCCAGACTTACCAAATCCAAGCCAAGCCAATGCGCTTTACTTTCCTAAAGAAGGCACTAAAATGTGCACAGCGGTTTCTAAATCGCAGTGCAAAGGAAAATTCTACACTAACAAGAACGAGTGCGAAAGCTGTTGCAAATCTTTTTTTAAATAAAGTGCATGGCACCTTCAAAGCAGCTCGTTTTCTACAACAAATGCATGTTTTTTTGCATTCACACTGGCTTCTTGTCGCAGGTCACGGGATTGAATTCCGGCTGCGGTGGCTGCGTTTCCGACGAAAGCGGAAATGTCGTAGACCGGCGTGCTCAGATTTGGGCGCAACCTAAAGAACCCTAGGTGGTCGAAATTTCCGGAGCTCTTCATTACGGCGTCTCTCAAAATTACATGGTGGTTTTGGGGCGTTAAACCCCACATATTAATCAATCAAATCAATCAACTGGCTTTTTCTTTTCCTTCGAAATGTTTGCATACTTACAATTGATGCATTCTTTCCGGGCTTCTGTGGTTCTACGGCATGGATATCATAACTCTAACGTATAATGAAGGAATGATGACAACAAAAGGGAACAACAAGCATCATCGCAGAGTAAGGCACCACGAGACCGGCCTTCGAGCTCCTCCATCTTTCTCGTCATGTCGCTATCTCGAATCTTCCACCTGCCCGTTCGGTTCACCCAATAAACCTCTTTGCACTTGGTGGATCGTGCTGGGTAACCACGTCGCCTATAGCCTGGAACTCCGATCCCGCACCCTGCCATCGACCATGCAAGTTGACGCTGCCCAACAAACAATACCTCTCGCGGCCCCTACTTGCCCCGGCCCGGTTCATCAGCGAGACCCCCCGATCTTTGCGGGCACCGAAGAACAAGACGTCGAGGACTGGCTGTCGTCATACAAGAAAGTCAGTGGACCCAGCAAGCAGGTGGGATGACGCTGCTAAGTTAGGCACCGTCAATGTTTATTTCACCGACGTGACCAAGCTGTGTTATACGAACCACGAAACCGAGTTCACGAATTGGTCCGCCTTCAAGGAGGTGATATGTGCCATTTTTTGGTCGTCCTGCCTTGCGGAAGCTACATGCCGAACAACGTCTGCGCACAAGGGCACAGGAGCCAGGTGAAATTTTCACTTCATATATAGAGAATGTGATCGATCTCTGCCGGCGCGTCGATGCTTCTATGAGCGAGAGTGCGAAGATGCAGCATATTATGAAGGGCGTCGACGATGACGTTTTCCAGATGCTTCTCGCCAAGTCTCCTAGCACTGTGGCAGGAGTAATGACTTTGTGCCAAAGCTATGATGAATCGCGGAGGCAACGAGCTCAGACGCGACGCTCATTCCAGACAATCCAACCAGTGACCACACTGGACGTTATGACTGACTAGACGAACCTTCTCGCAGAAATGAAAGACTTCGTGCGAGAGGAAATGGCTCAGCGGCTTTCTCTGCTGCCTTTTGCTCAATGCCAGGAGCTCTCGCACCAACAGTCACTGCGATACCCACCACCATAGGCTCCTATTCTCCAACATGTGGTCCAGGAGCATATTTACGAGGCTATGACAGTGCCCTTGCAGCAGCCCCCCGTCACCGCGCCTCTTACTTACGCTGAGGCACTAAAGCTGCAGCAGCCACACCACACCGCGCCGTTCCAGGGACTGCCGTATACCTCAGCCCCGACTCAGTCGTCCACCGCCTGGGTTCCTTCCATTGCCACCACAGCCTCAACTCACCCGTCTGCCACTTGGGCTGCTCCCCTCGTCACCAATACTTGGAGAACGCACGATAACCGGCCCATCTGTTTTACATGTGGCAGCCGTGTCCATATTGCCCGTTACTGCCGTCGTCGCGTGCCGAGATACACAGACGCCTGGACACAGAACAGCTTCATGAACCTTCCTCCATCCCGTCTGGAAAACTCTGACCCTCAGTCAAGCTCATCTTCACGGGAATGTCCACGTACTATATGTGGTCGCTCACCTTCATCCCGTCGTCGCTCCCTGTCACTCATGCGTCGTCGGCCAGCTCCTGAACACGAGCGAAACTAACCACTGCAGTGCAGGAGGCAAGAACTGCGCTGTCGAAATTCTCAAATCCTCGGACATTGCCGTCGAATATTGTCGAAGTTTTTGTAGAAGGTACTCGAGCATATGCTCTAGTGGATACTGGTGCTGCCGTTTCAGTGATAGACGCTAAACTTTCCCACAAGCTCCGAAAAGTGACGACGCCTCTTATTATGATGTCCTTGCAAACAGCGAATGGGGACACGGTTCAGCGTGTAGCTGCCTGTACTGTCCGACTGTTGATCACGAAGGTTCACTACACTGTTGAGTTTATTGTCCTTTCGTCAAGCTCACAAGGCATCATGCATGGATGGGATTTTTTATCGCGTAACCATGCCGTTATTGATTGTGCAAGATCGGAGCTTGAACTTTTCCCATTTTATGACTAACCAACCAGCCACATTTAGCCCACCGTACACAAACTCGTCGTTAAAGAAGGCACTGAAAATCCTCCAACAGCAGCACTGTTGCTCCTCGTGGTCTGTGACGGCATTAGGAACGAAGCTGAATTCTTTGGACCATCAAGCCTCTTCCTTAGCCGAAGATCACTTCTGCTTTATTCAACCCTCTCTATTTCTGAAGGAAACAGTGCTCTTTGCCTCATCAAAGCCCTTCCGTATCCCGTCGAACTCTTTCAAGATGAATCTGTTGGACACGTGCATGCCATAGATAAAGAACAAATTTTTCCCAAGCCACCAGATTGTTCCGGTGACTACGCCGCTGTCAGTGCCCTCAATCCTGCCAATATACCACCTTCCGAGCTTTTCGATTCATCGATTGCCGACGGACTATCGCCATTTAAACGCTCTGAGCTGCTTCAGCTGCTCTACCAGTTTTGTGAATCCTTTGACGTTGCTCAACCTACCCTTGGTTGAACTCCCAGTTTTTTTTTTCACTGCATCGACACAGATTCCAACGCGTCAGTACGACAGCGACCATACCATGTTTCCGCCAGGGAACGTCAGGTTATCACCGAACAGGTTGACGATATGCTCAAGCGCGACGTTATCTGATCTTCCCAAAGTCCATGGGCATTACCTGTCGTTCTTGTTAAGAAGAAGGATGGTACGATTCGCTTCTGCGTTGATTACAGGCGCTTAAATAGGATCACTCGCAAAGACGTACACTTTTTGTCCAGGATTGATGACGCCCTTGACTGCTTACAAGGTGCCAAGTTTTTTTCGTCGTTCGGTTTGCGTTCGGGGTATTGGCAGGTGCCCTTAGCAGATGGTGATCGTCAAAAAACAGCCTTCGTCACACCGGACGGGCTCTATAAGTTCAATGGCATGCTCTTCGGCCTCTGCAATGAACCAGCCACATTCGAGCGCATGATGGACTCGGTTCTGCGGGGTTTGAAATGGAACATATGCCTCTGCTACCTCGACGATATCGTCGTCTTTGCACCCGATTTCGCAACGCATATTGTACGCCTGAAACATGTCTTCACGTGTCTGAAGAATGCGCAGCTCTAACTGAATCTCAGGAAACGCCACTTCGCTGCTCGGACGCTCACCATTCTCGGTCACGTCGTATCAAAGAATGGCGTTCTTCCCGACCCGGCCAAACTACGCGCTGTCGCTGAATTCCCCAAACCGAATACTGTAAAGCAGTTACGCAGCTTCGTAGAATTGTGCTCCTACTTTCGTCAGTTTGTGCGCAATTTTGCCTCCATAATTGCCCCTTTGACCCACCCTTTAAGCAGGGCCAAAGACATCTAATCATGGTCTTCCAATTATGATCACGCATTTACCACTCTTCGCCGTCTCCTGACATCACCGCTTATACCGGGTGTTCAAAATTAAGCTTTATGATTTTTTTAAAATTAGGCGCTCGAAGGCACGTGAGAACCACTTGTGCAAATAAGTTAAGCGGCCAGGGGGACAGAAAGTTAGATGATAATTATCGCTGTCAGCAGCCCAATTAACTAAAATTTAATAATTAACTTTTTACTGGCTGCGGTAAGTTGGCATGTTTATATTGAAAAAATGTAGGCAGTGGTGTTTGTACACAGTTTCAGTTAGAAGATTTTTTCTAGCACGCCTGTGTTCCGAGATATCCGGCTCCAAAGTTTAATTGTCTTTCGCACGATTACGCATGCAAGAGGGTGAGGGTCCGCGCAAAGCTCCTCCCTAAAGTGACGCATCTGTTGCGTGTGGTGTTTAGTGTGTGAAGAGGGTGGAAGCGTAGGCATAGGTGATAGCAATTACCCTTGCCCTCTTCGGCCGTCGAAATCAAAAATCGAAGAACGCTTGCAACCAGTGTCGTAACACGCAACTGCAGAGCCTCTAACGATAGTGGCAGATACCATGCCGAGATAATGGTGCGAGCGGAGAATCTGGATGCCAGTGCGCGTGCGTAATAATCACTAGAGAAGCATGCGTGGTCGTTGCCTGGGCTACGCGAATAGCGTGACTGCTGATGTCCGAGTACTGTAACTTTTATTGAAACAAGAGCAACAACTCCACCAATAATAACTGAAACAGTTTTATCCTTGCTAACGCATATTTCCTGCTGCTACATAAGCATATTTCGGTCATGCACAAATCTCATCGAAACTCTTCACCTCTCAAGACGTCAATGCCCCAAAAAGTGTTCAAAATGCCTGCCTTCGGCAGCAACGCAAAGCATGAACCGCTGTCGCGTCGACTCGATGACTCGGCGCAGTACTTCTGCAGGAATACTCGCACAGGCAGATGTTATCCTGTCCTTCATGTCATTAACATCGCTGGGCTCTGTTACGTAAACTCGATCTTTAACGTAGCCCCAAAGGAAAAAGTCGAGCGGAGAAAGGTCAGGTGATCTTGGTGGCCAAAACATCGCTCCTGCGCGCCCAATCCACTGTTGTGGAAAACGTCTGTCCAACCAGTTCTTCGCCCTGGTAGAAAAATGTGGTGGTGCTCCATCGTGCTGAAACCATACTTGGCGCAGGTCATTCAGGGAAAGACTGCAGACAAGATCATCAATGACAACACCTAATATTTCTTCTGTGTACATCTTTCCGTTCAAGTTGTCCTCAAAAAAGTGAGGTCCGATGATCCTGTCCCCGAGTATGCCGCACCACACATTCACACTCCAGCGAACTTGATGCTTGTGCTGCCTCAGCCAGTGTGGGTTTTCTTGTGCCCAATAATGGGCGTTGTGAAGATTAACACTTCCATTTCGGCAAAACCGAGCTTCATCAGTCCAAATTATTCTGTGCAAAAAGTCATTTTCTTGATCAGTTTTGATGAGGCCCCAATTGCAGAAGTCAACTCGCCTTTCAAAGTCCGCCTCATTTAGGTCCTGATGAAGGTAAACGTGATATGGATGGAACTTGTGCTTTCTTAAAACATTTGTGACTGTTCCGATGCTGCGACCGCACTGATCGGCAATCTGTCGGATGCTGAGCTCTGGCATCGAGGTTACGCACGCGACAACGTCGATTTCAAAGTCTTCATCGACGATTGCCTTCCTGGTCCGTCTCGGAAGGTGGACAGAGCCTGTTGTGCAGAAGCGTCGAAACAGGTTTGTGAAAGTGGGCCTTGTTGGAAGGGGACGGTGTGGGTGGCGAGACGCGTAAAGCTCCATTGCTAACGAAGCGTTGCCATTCATTTCAGCCATTGCAAGCACCACGTCTACTTTTACTTTGGTAGAATACCTCACGCCAGAAGCAGCCATATTAGCTCGAAAGGACTCCACGTGGATTTCCTTGGTAGACCTTCAATGCAGAGACGCTGTGCTCTAACCGGAGGCACCCTAGTGCAGGACGGTCCTGCTAACGCGTTCACAAGAAGATGTCTCAGTGTGATCTAAAGTCACGAAAAAACGTCGCGAAAAATGGTCTCCTGTTATCGCGTTCATCAGGATCATGCGTAAGGCTCATGGCGCACCGCGCTGTCACATTTTGATTTCGCCGGCCGAAGAGGGCAAGGGTAATTGCTATCACCTATGCCTACGCTTCCACCCTCTTCACACACTAAACACCACACGCAACAGATGCGTCACTTTAGGGAGGAGCTTTGCGCGGACCCTCACCCTCTTGCATGCGTAATCGTGCGAAAGACAATTAAACTTTGGAGCCGGATATCTCGGAACACAGGCGTGCTAGAAAAAATCTTCCAACTGAAACTGTGTACAAACACCACTGCCTACATTTTTTCAATATAAACATGCCAACTTACCGCAGCCAGTAAAAAGTTAATTATTAAATTTTAGTTAATTGGGCTGCTGACAGCGATAATTATCATCTAACTTTCTGTCCCCCTGGCCGCTTAACTTATTTGCACAAGTGGTTCTCACGTGCCTTCGAGCGCCTAATTTTAAAAAAATCATAAAGCTTAATTTTGAACACCCGGTATTGCGCTACTATGATCCCACGGCTGCAACTGAATTCCATACAGACGCCAGCGGTGTCGGTGTCGGTGCAGTTCAACCTCAACGCAAGCCTAGATCCCCTGAGTATGTCGTCGCCTACGCCAGCAGAACGCCCAACAAGGCTGGGGTAAACTACAGTGTTACCGAAAAAGAGTGCTTAGCCATACTTTTGGCGATTGTGAAATTTCGCTCATACTTATATGGCCGCACCTTTGCTGTAGTTATGGACCATCATGCCTTATGTTGGTTGTCGTCGCTGAAGGATCCATCAGGTTGCCTTGCTCGTTGGGCTCTGGACTTCGGCGTCGTGTACTGCCGGACTCTGGACTTTGGCGTCGTGTATGACATCGGCATCGTGTACCGTTCCGGCCGCCAACAAGCCGATGCTTATGCGCTCTCGCGATCACCACTGTCCACTGAGGCTTCCTCAATATCTTCTATAGAACACGCGCTGTCCGCTCTTGACATCGACACAATTACCTCTGCACAGCGCGACGATCCATGGATAACTTCGCTTCTAGACGTCTTATCTGGGGTACCGACCTTTCCCACCACTCGAGCAATGCCACGCCAGGCTTCGCACTTCATCATTCGAGGTGACCTCTTGTACCGGCGCAATTACTTACTAGACGACAGGAAGTGGCTGCTCGTTATTTCCCGAAAGCTGCGCTCTACAATCTGTGCACCATTTCACTCCGACCCGCAATGCACTCTCGCCGGTGTCTTCAAGACCTACGAACGTTTAAGGAAGTGGTACTACTGGCGTGGGTTGTTTACTTTTGTTCGACAGTTTATTCGCGGCTGCCACGAGCGTCAGCGACGAAAAAAGCCACCGAATGCAGGAGCAGCTCCACTACAGCCGCTTGCGTGCCCTGACCACCCATTCAATTGCGTAGGAATCGACCTTTATGGACCACTGCCATTGACCACAGCAGGTAACCGGTGGGCTACCGTTGCTGTAGATCATCTGTCACGGTACGCCGAAACCGCTGCTCTTCTTACGGCGACCACTCAGGACGTCGCATCTTTCATCCTCCATCGGTTTGTGTGGCGTCACGGCCCTCCTCGCGAACTCCTCAGTGACCGGGGCCGTGTATTTCTAACCGACATAATCCAAGCACTTCTCTGTCAGTGCCATAGTGTACACCGGATGAGTACTGCTTACCACCCTTAGAAGAATGGCCTGACTGAGCGGTTTAATCGGACCCTGGGTGACATTCTCGCGACGCATTTGGCATCTGAACAAACGAACTGGGACCTGGTTCTTCTGTTTGCGACCTACGCGTACGACACCGCTACCCAAGTCACCAACGGCTTTTCCCCATTCTACCTTCTATACGGACGTCAACCATCGCACACAATCGACACTTTGCTGTCGTACGCACCAGATGTTTCTGAGTGCACGACCGTGTCTGAAGCCGCCCGTCACACCGAAGAATGCCGCCAACTAGCGATGCAGTTCACTACGGCTAACCAGCAACGCCAAAAAAAAGGCCCGCGACGACGACCACCCTCCTGCCGCAAAGTTCGCCCCTGAAACCCTTGTACGGCTGTATGTATCACCCTGTGCACCTGGTTTGTTTACCAAGGTACTTTCAAATTACTATGATCCATACCGCGGGGTAGAGCACACATCGCCCGTCATTTACGCCATTGAACCACTTACGCCACTCGGTGACCATCGTCGGCGTGGACACGATATTGTTCACGTGGGCCGCTTGAAGCCGTACTTCGACCCGCTCGTTCCCACCTGTTAGATCGCCAGGATGGCTTCATTTTTCTCGACGGGGGCAATTATAATGAAGGAATGATGACAACAAAAGAGAACAACAAGCATCATCGCATAGTAAGGCACCACGAGATCGGCGCTCGAGCTCCTCCATCTTCCTCGTCCTGTCGCTATCTCGAATGTTCCACCTGCCCGTTTGGTTTGCCCAAGAAACCTCTTTACAAACGTATATTCAAGAACAACCATACCTGCATTTTCAACTTTGCAACTTCAGGGATATGTCTAGAATATAAAGTGGCAATTAAAATTTTGGAGACCATGAGAGTGCGTGGGGAAGAGGACCATGGCGCCTTCTCACTCCTCTCAGAGAAGCTTGTGAGTGCGCACTGCGCAAGCGCATCCTTTTCTACCTACCTGCCTGCGCTTTTGCTCCCTTGAACTGTGAACACAGTGGAACGCCAGAAAATTCACAAGGTGTCACCTTTGCAGTCGCAAGAAATACATTGAGTGATGATATTGTTACAAATATACGCAACTTGTAGTGGCAGTACCTGGTGCGGGCCCTTCATCGCCTTCATCCCAGAGGTTCAACGGCCACAAGAACAAGCGTGCTTCGCCAAAAGGCGCCAGTATTCGGTAATCTTATAGCATGTGTTAATTAAAAGAAAGCTTAGGGAAGTGTTCGTTCCCGGTTCCGCGGAGCGTCTGGAACCATGGCGCAAAAGCGACGCTTTCCAAGCACTGCCACTACAAGATATTTTTCATGCGGTATCGTCACTGGATGATTCCGCGGCGTAGGCAAAAGTGACACCTCGCAATTTTCTGGCCTTCCAAAAAACGTGCAGTTTAAGAGAACGGAAGCCCAATACGGTAGGTAGAAAAAAATGAGCTTGCGCAGTTCACGCTCTCAAGCTCTTCTGGTAGCCCTAAGAAGGCGCCGTGGTGCTGCTCATGACGGGCTCCCATAGTCTCTAAAACATTTATTGCCACAGTGTGATTCTATTTGTTTTATTAGGTATGAAGTACGATGGTGGCAGTACTAGCATATTTGACATTCAAGGATTATATTTACATATTCTTCAAGTTGATTTGATTGACTTGTGGGGCTTAACGTCCCAAAACCTCCATATAATTATGACAGACGCCGTAGTGGACGGCTCCGGAAATTTCGACCACCTGGGGTTCTTTAACGTGCACCCAAATCTGAGCACACAGGCCTACACATATTCCTCAAGTCACAAGTCTTGAAGTGTAGGTGAAAATCACTTGTCGGCTTTGCAGGTGGCTAGACTGAAACGCACAGCCATTTTACGAACCAGTATTTGCATAGACCTCCGTTGTTGGTATTCTTAAAAAGTCTAGGTGTCTACTTGTGTTTCGAATATGCACTGGCAACGTAGTTCTGTATAGGCTTTATCAGTGTGAAGCGGTCAATAGCTAGGCTATTTTACCGTGGATTGCTGTTTGTGTAGACAAACAGGGTTAAAAATGGTGGAACTAGCAGCAGCCCTCCCTCCCTCCCCCGGAAGCTTCGAGCAGCGAAGCTGGTTCTTTCTAATTACTTTAGCTTTACCCCAGTTGTTGCTGGTTCTTGCTAGGCTATGCTCTGCAGGAAACGACTGTTCTGTTTATGACAAGGTTTAGCTATGTCTTAAGTCGCTTTGTTCATGATACACTACTCTTTTCATGATGGTCGACAATCTTCACTACGCCAAGATTCTGGCGACCTAAAGCAACCTTTACGAAGATTATTCTGCTTCTTTATTTCTCTCTAATTCATTTCTCTGTCACATTCTGTCCACATTACTGGCTTGTTTCCTACGTTTACACTTTTCCCTCCCCATATTTCTTTTTTCTCTGCCCTTCATTCTGTCAATTTATTTTTCTTTCGGCAATTTTTGCTTCCCTCTTGCTCATTGTAAACATTGTTACGTGGATCATCTAATCTGCTGGCACTGATCGCGCTACTGTTGCACAAAGTGCACTGGATTGCAGAAGACCCCAGTAGCACTAGACTGCAACTCTCAAAAGCGGTTCGTCTTTCTTCATAAAGGCCGGTTAACGCTAGCGGCAAGTCTGGCCGGAAGGCTTGGTGCTGTAGACTGGCAGCCAGCACTGTCTGAAGGAGGGCTGTTCCATGTGTACGGCAAGCTTCGCTGGTGAAGCTTTTCAGCCTTCGACGAAACTGGCCGCTATTCCAAATGCAGTTGTTGACCACCTCGAATCTATCAAGCGGTTGCCGTACGCTCTGTAGTTTGTAAGCTCCGAACGGACACTTTCATTCGCTTTGTACTCAGTCCTCAAGCTTCGACAAGGCAGTACTCAAATCAATTCGGCACCGTTTTTCAAAGTCATGCTGAAATGATCAACTTTGTAGCTTTCGAACCTCCCTAAATTCCGGAGGACATATATTACACGTTTATTTATTACCTTGAACAGCTGTAGCCAATAGTTCAGGTGCCAGTTATAGAACACGTTTCGTTTTAGCTGCGCTTTCGTGGCTACCGGGTATGCTAAAACGCTCTATTAGATGCTGGTTTCAAGCCTGAGAACAGAGTTTACGACATCCACATTTATAGCGTGAAGGGGACTTGCCTGCTGGATTCCGAGCTGAATGGTTGTGTACCCCGCAATCTCCGACGCCAACGAAGCTCTGGTCGATCGGGCCGCCGTTCAAGATCTACTCAGTGGAGCCCCATCCTCGGACTTCCTCGACCATGATGACCCTGTCACGCATATTTCTCATCTGGTCTTCGTACGTTTCTGCCGCTCCTGTGTGACGAGTGCTGTCTTTTGTTTATCTCATCACCATTTTCCCAACCACCACAAGGAACTGCGCCGTGTCGCCTATAGGCAGAGAGAAATTATGTGAAATTTTTCCTTCTGCAAGAAACGCGCATTCATTATTACAGCGTGAGAACCATGGAGCAAGAAGCAAGCCTTCGAAGTTTCACGCGCCAGACTCAGACTACGCCAAAAAGGCAAAGCAGACATCGGCGCTCACCAATGTCAAACCTCCGTCACTGATTGGCTTTGTGGTTCTCTGGCGAAGAGCAAACGATGCAAAAATGGGCATCAGACCCATTTTTCAAACGGCAAAAAACGGCAGCCGTGCACGAAGCAAACATCCACGCAAGGTTGCTTCAGAACGTTAAGCGTCAAAAGGTGAGGCATGCTTGCTGCTAGCGTCAACCGGCCCTAAAGTGTCATTGCATCACCTGCACCGTACTGGCGTTTACATAAGCGTGACATTACCTGGCCTGCAAAACGCCGTCTGGCGGCCTGTAGAGTGGGTAGGTAAGGTATAGAAGTTGTTCTAGTTGCAACTTTATGTATCACAACTGCATTACATTCTGAAGTGACATTTGGCGTGCTGAATGACCGAACTTGTGACCTTTATTTCGTGCAACTTTCTCTGCGTAGCTTTTTTTCCTTGCTTCTCGTTGAGTACCAAAGGTAAGACTGGAGCCGAAATTCAGTGAACTTTCCTTAAAACTAAAACAGTGTCTGACCACAAAATATCACATGCTGATTAAGCATAACGTTGCTAATAATGTGAACCTCTAAAAACAGGCTCCGACATTCATGTGTCTCTTGTGATGTGCCGCGAGTGCGACTTTCGTATCAATGCTACGTCACTGATCCACGAAGTGCATTATAAAATTTTATGCTAAGAATATTTGGCAGAAATTTAGATATAATTTAAGAAAATGTGAGGGTTATCAAATAGAATTTTTTACGCGAGGTACAACAAGTGTGTAAAACCTCCAAGGCTTATGAAAAATGGCAGATACCACGTTCAGAGGGAACCAATTATATGCGAAGCATGGAAAACGAAGGTCAGTATGGCACTTTAAACTCTGCACAACGTAACGAGGTGGACATAAATTATGCAATAAATGGCTTATATATTAAGATTATTATGTTCGCACCTCATATTCGTGTTCGTCGTCCATTGACATCACTTACTACAAAATTTGATATATGCGGAGCTAGAGAACTGGCCACGAGCACGCTCTGAGCGTAACATGTAGTCATGTTTTACATGAGACACATGTCATGACTATCATGTTTGGACGTGTCATTTACCTTCGTCGTCTATTGACGTCACGTGATTCTAAATTTGGGTATATGTAAAGCTAGCGCAACGGTCGCGAGCACGCAATGAGCATAGCACGTAGTCATGTTTTACATGACCCACATGCGAACATTATCATGTTTGGACATGTAATTTATACTCGTCTTCCATTCACATCCCATATTACCAAATTTGGTATATGTGGAGCTAGGGAACCGGCCACGAGCACGCTCTGAGCGTAGAATAAAGTCATTTTTTTTATGACGCACATGCGATGACTATCATATATGGACGTATCATTTACCTTCATCGTCTATTCACGTCCTATGATTATAAGTTTGAGTGTATATGGAGCTAGCAAAACGGTGGCGAGCGCGCTATGAGCGTCGCACGTAGTTATGTTTTACATGACACACATGTCAAGACTATCATGTTTACACGTGTCATTTACCTTCGTCATCTGTTCAGGTGACCTGATTCTAAGTTTGGGTAAATGTGGAGCTAGCAGAAGGGCCACGAGCGTGCTATGAGCGTAGCATGTAGTCATATTTTGAATGACACACATGTCATGATTATCATGTTTGGACGGGTCATTTACTTTCATCTTCCATTCACGTCACGTAATATCAAATTTGGTATTTGTGAAGCTAGCGAACCAGCCACGAGCGTGCTCTGAGCGTAGCACGAAGCCATGTTCTACATGACAAACATGTCATGACTGTCATGTCTGGACGTGTCATTTACCTTCGTCTATTCACGTCACGTGATTCTCAATTTGGGTATACGTAGAGCTAGCGCACTGGCCGCGAGCGTGCTGAGCGTACCATGTAGTTATGTTTTACTTGGCGCGCATGTCGTGATTATTATGTTTGCACGTGTCATTTACATTCGTCTTCCGTTAACGTTCCATTAACGTAATACCAAATTTGATGTATTGAAGCTCTTGAAACGGCCACGAGTGTATCATGAGCGTGGCATGTCGTCATGTTCTAACAGGACATGCATGTCATGATTATCATGTTTGCACCACTCATATCTACTTTCGTTATCAATTACGCCCCGCAATACAAAATTTAGTATATGCGAAGCTGGCGAAATGACCGTGAGTACATGATGAGCATGGCGTGTAGTCATGATTTATAAGGCAGGCATGTCATGATTTTTGAGTTAGGGACTATGACTTATGTTCACCATGAAATCATGTCATACCATACCAGTTTTGCACTATGTCTTGTGAACGAAACCCCCGCAAGAGCAGTAAGACCGTGAAATGTAAATTACAGCATTCATGACATGCATCTCTTGATTTTAATATCATGATGAGTCATATATGCTCGTGATGGAATTGTGTATTGCCATACTAATTTTGGTATCAATGGCATTATCAAAACTGCCAGGAGAGCGAAAACTCGTAGGGGGTTAGATCAATAGATAGATAGATAGATAGATAGATAGATAGATAGATAGATAGATATGTGACGTATGAAGTGATGGTTGGTAGACGCTGAGAAGGAAGAAGTGAGAAAGGAATAAACATGGAGTATGAGCCAGGCCACGTCACCCATTCATCATAGCGTCACACGAGTCGACAGGATGGAGACCTGCCTGCCCCTTCATCAGTCACTCATCATCGAAGCAGTTCCCCAGAAGACGCCCTGACCGTACATTGACTACCGAATTTTCGCCTAGGAGGACAACGACCAGCACCATGACAGAACCATCGGCTGACCTCGACATCCCCAAGTACACCGGATCAGCGGACGACGGACCCGTACAGGACTGGTTCAACCTGTTCGAACTCCACGCTACCGCTGCATCTTGGTCGGAACGGGAAATGGTTACGAACTTCAGCGACTATGTCACCGGTGAGGCATTCAAATTTTACCTAATTCACATATTCGAGAACGACGAGTCATGGCAAAAAATCAAAGAGGAGATGATTACCCGTTTTAATGACTATGACCAAGACTTACTCATTGCCAACCATCTAGAGACAACTGCACACTATCATCAATTTCCTAAGCAGTCCTCAAGCATTAGAAAGTCCAGCGCGAATCGACAAGTGCCTCAAGACGAAGTGGCACATGCGTTTACTTACAGAAGGCCATGCGTATATTGGGAAAAACCCAACCGTCAAGCGCAGCTCCCTCCTGCACGAAAGTCGGCATTTCCAAAGTCGTGGCACCAACATACGACACGAGACGTCGCTCACCCTACTGATGCCTTTCATGCTTCGTCTCGCATACATAGTCCACCATCCGGTTTTCCATCACGCGGCTCTTCAAGCGTTCCTGACGCTCACCGTTTGCCCCATAAGGACATCATGTTCACGATAGACGAGTTGACACACCGAGAAAATACACAGTTGAGCCATGCTCCTTCTGCACGGGTTGATGTATCACCGTCCGGTGCACACACCCCCGAGAGTCCAAACAAAACAGAAGGCTCGAACGCATCGAACGTCGCACGCTACCAGGCGCAAGAACTACTCGCAGTGAACAGCGAAAAAGAAGACCCTGAAGAGCTTCGTGTCATTTCTGCGGCACCACAGACTTGCCAAAATCTGCAGTTCAAACCTAGTAATGCCATGTCACCTGTGGTGCCCACATGCAGAGCTCACCAATTCAGGAATCGAACAAATTCAGAAGTGCATGATACATCAAACCTCGCACACAGTTGTCTTTCGGAAGCGCCCGTAATGAACCCCGTCACCGAAGCCTCTGAGGAGCATGCTAGCAAGGATGACGCATTACCAACTATGCCAGACAAGCAAGACACCAGTTCACCATTCATCAGCTGCCTACAGGACGCGTCAAACACCGAAGGAAATGAACGCCCCATTCCGGAAAGGGCGCCACTACAGCCATCTCTTGAGCAACCTCAGGAAAGCAAGCAAAGCCAAGTTCATAAACTCATGCTACAACGGGAGAGACTGCAACGAGGGCATCGACGAACGCGAAATTCAACGGAAGCGCACTCACCAATAAAAGAACATCGGAAAATAAGATCTCTAAACCAAAGACCAATTCAAGATGTCAGACACTTTCGCACAAAAAAAAGTCACCAGAGACACTCCCTGCCTCAGCTATTACACCGACTGCACCACCACAGAAAACGCCGAGAAAGACGCGGAAGCACTGCTTGCACACCGCAAGCCCTCAGGCACTTCATCACATTCTGTCAAAAAGCACGAAAGCAAGAAGCACCGGGATTGCACCATTCACGACGAAAAATACAACCCCGACGACATCCGAGCTGCCAATGCAACAATGCGTTCCAACCTTGCTCAGTCCCCAGAACAGTTCAAGCAGTATTGTCAGTGTTCATGTGTAGCCCACTCTGTCCGGAACGCAACAGTCAAGCTCGTCCACCAGAGTCGTCATAAAAATCACCGGACTGCTCCCTCGGCCTTGAAGATTTAGTGAGATTGTGGAACTTCGTCGGGACGCGAAACTGCGAATTTGGCCATTATTTTGTTTATTTTGTTTTCAATTTGTTGTTGTAACCGGTGCCAGCTTTCGGGGGGAGGGGGAATCGTGTGACGTATGAAGTGATGGTTGGTAGAAGCTGAGAAGGAAGAAGTGAGAAAGGAATAAACATGAAGTATGAGCCAGGCCACGTCACCCATTCATCGTAGCGTCACAGATATACACTCAATGTCACCTGCTTGCTAAAAAATGCTTCACATTTAGAAACACAGCTTTATGTTAAAAAACACGCACCGATTGGCTCGCAACCAGCCGCAAATTGCACGCTAGAAGCATTTCAATAAAGACTACCCAATCAACTTTTGTGAGAACACTCTAGAATGAGATATATCGAACTGATCTAGCTATATTTATTCTAAAAGAAAGCTACAGACAAGAAAAAAATGATGGAAAATTATTGGCAGATTCCACGTACAGTGGGAATGGTTTATATGTGAAGCACGAATGAGGAAGGTTGATATGTCAATTTGAGATCAACACAACGTTACGACGCGGAGGTAAACTATGCCGTAAATGACTTCCTTGTGATGATTATCATGTTTGGAGGTGTCATTTATTTTCGTAACCTATTCGCGTCTCGTAAAACCAAATTTCGTATGTGCTGAGCTAGCCAAACGGCCGCGAGCGTGCTATGAGCATAGCATGCAGCTATGCTTTACATGACGCGCATATAATGATAATCATGTCTAGGCGTGTTGTTTACCTTCGTCGTCTAATTACGCCACGTGACACCAATTTCGGTATATGTAGAGCTAGCGAAATGGCCGCGAGCGCATTATGAGCGTGGCATGTAGTGACGTTGTTACATGACACACATCCCAGGATCATGGCATTCGCACCAGTCACAAACCATCGTCGTCCATTCACGTCCCGTATTACCAAACTTGGTATATGTGAAGCTAGCGAAACGATGGCAAGCGCATCATGAAAAGGCCCCATATACTGACGTAACGTTGACGCACGCGCAAGCTGGGCGCAGAGACGCTAACAAAACGCGAGCACTTTTGGGGCCAAACCTCATAAGCGCGAAAATGCACGCGACAGCGACGAGCGACGCGACGTAGATCGTCTTCGCGCGATAAGTCGCTAGCGCAGGCAAGCCTCATTCACGCGACGGCTTCGACGAGCGAATTCAACTGTCGCTGGTATGAGGCCACCTACTCGCACCAAAAAAACCGCGTAGCGAGCGGTATGCAATTTAAAAATAAGATATATTGTTGTGTAATAAAACGGAAAGTGTTTATGATCGCCTTGCAGCACTTTTTATATGCACTTGCGTAATATAAATTGTGTTATTTTTTGTTGCGCACACGTGACTCGGGCAGGGTCACGTGCAGTGAATTCTTGGCGCATCGGCGAAGCAAACTACCTGTGTAGTCTTTGCGTTGTTTTGCTTGCGTCCGTCAATTTCATTCCTTTCCGACGTCTTGAAATGGAAAGGCAAAAGAAGATAGCTGCTCTGAAGCTGCTCGTCATCCTTAAGAGACGGCGAGCTTTCTTGATAAAGTACTGGGTCCGGCCGACATGGGCAAATCGAGCGGGTGAAAGCGAGTTTTTCACAGCGGTAAGTGCTGCGAGACAACCACGTCATAATTGTGGAATTGAATGCATGTTTGCTGTATTTTACAGATGAAAGAAATGAAGAATGGTGACGAGTCACTGTTCTACACGTTTTATTGGATGTCGCCGGCTACTTTTGACGTGCGGCACAGCTTGGTGAAGGAGAAGCTCACGAAAGACCAATGCCGCTCGAGGGAACCCATTTCTTCTGGGGAGCTCCTCGCGCTGACTTTGAGGTAGGACCAGTTTGACTGCGTATACCTGCCTGCACAGCTTTTCATTTTCCAGGAATTGGATGTTAGTGATGTGCGCTCGTTATACTTGAAAGTATTGTGCAGCACGTGCCTGGATTGTCGTGACAAACTTCCCCGCATTTACATTGATTTGTATTACAGGTACCTGTCGTCGGTTATGCTGGTGAGGGACGCAGCCATGGCATTCCGTGTGGGCATCGAGACGGCCTGGAACATCATTCATGAAACCTGCACCGTGCTGTGGGAAGTCTTGTCTCCTGAACACATGAAGGTACGCATACAGCGTCGAGCATCTGTATGCATCTGGCTGCTATGTCTCATTCAAAGTGTAATGACATAACTTTGATATGGTTGAGTAAATTAAAGCACATATCATGGTACGGAGTTTGTGCCACGAAGTGATTTAATACCTTATCCCATGCACAGGAAAGGGTGGGTCCATCGTGTTAAAAAAGGCATGAGTGCTTTACTTGGTTATGTTTGTAACAACATAGTGTATAACTTGAAATTGCTGCTTTTTCATACACCAACAGAAGAAGAGTGGCAGGAAATCGCTGCTGGTTTCTGCAACCGTTGGCAGTTCTCAAAGTGCGTCGGAGCGGTCGACGGCAAGCATATTAAAATTAAATGCCCCCGCAATGGTGCGAGTTTGTACTTCAATTACAAGGTATGCAGCAGAAAATTGCGTCAACGCATGTGGAATGTTTGGTGCTAAAGGGTCATCTCCTTCTTTATCAATAGAACAGACCTCAGTACAAGATTATTGCGATTTGGTGCCTAACGCATGCAAGGCAGTTTACAGACCAAAGTTTTCACCTTATTGTTCTGTACCTATCAGTAATGCAGCTAAGTGTTATGCAATGTAAGTAGTTATGATGGCAAGTACTTTTGTGACAGTTGTTTCATTGCTTTCAAGGAACCCTTTTTATTGTATTGATGGCTGTGGTCGATAGCCAATACCTGTTCAGGTTGGTGATTGTGGGTGCACCTGGAAGGTTCAGCGATGGGGGAATTTCGCAAGATTCTCCCATCGGCGAGCGACTGCATGAGGGCGAGCTCAGCCTACCTCGAGCAGCCATGCTCCCAAGGTCAGGAAGAGTTCGTCCTCATGTGTTTGTTGGCGATGAGGCCTTCCAGTTGCGCCTACACTTCATGAGGCCACTACCAGGGAGCCGGAGTGTACTTTCGGAGGTTATCTACAACTACCGCCTTAGTCGTGCAAGGTCTGTACCCAGCGCTAAAGAACTCTGTCCTGTCCTCTAAGCTCAATTGTGTCCTTTCCTCTTACTCGCACGCCTTCAGGGTAGATCAACTAATGTGTGGCAAACAAATGTATTTTAGGTGGTTTCATATGCCATTTCCTCGTGCAAACGTTGCTGCAACCAGGAAGACTCCTTGTAATCAGTTCAGCATCAATCTGAAATCTAGCCTTAGTTCTGCTAAGTTATGAAGTTCAAGTACTGAAGAGCACCACCCTCAGCGCATGCTTGTCTGAAGCGATGATTTCTTATTTATCAGAGTGATTAGTACTTTAACAAAGCAAAAGCTTTCCTATTCAAATAAATGTGCTAATAATTATTAAAAACGTATCATTGCACCTTGAATAGGCAGGTTACGGTAGATGTATACTGCTTGCAATTACTGTACGTTTCTTGCTCTAGGGTACGCTACAACAGAAAAGTGTTTTTTTTTACAGGCGCTGTGTGGAAAACGCCTACGGCATTCTTGTCTCTCACTGGCGGACCTACGAGAGGCAAATAAACTTGGAGCCGGAGAATATGGAGACCGTTGTGAGAGCAACATGCGTGCTGCACAACTTCTTGTCATCCAACGCTGCATCAACGTACTGCCCTCCTGGCTACGTGGATTTTCAAGACACCTTTGGAAATGTGAGCGGTGGTGCTTGGAGACAAGGACCGGGAAGCACTACAGTGTTTGGACTCGAAAAGCCAAAGGCCCGCAACTGCTCTAAAGTGGCCAACGCAGAGCGGCAAGTGTTCGTGAAGTATTTCAATGAAGAAAGCCAAGTGCCTTGGCAATGGAAGCTGCCCGGAGTTGCCCCACGTCAACCTTGAATTAACTACTGATGCCTGTGCACCAACCGCCAAGAAATTCGACACAAACAGCCCTCTTTAGGGCTACCCTTCTTGATTCTTTGGCAGTGAGGCCCTGTAGTGATGATCTCCTTCTTCACAACCCCTCTTAATTATATGTAGTGTTGCGCATTGGACTGTGGTGCCAGTGGGAACAGCTGCAGGCATACATAGCTCGTGCAAGCTTTTTGAGGTGGGTTTAAGTACACAGTTTCAGGACAAAACTTTACTGCACTTTTCCTTGAAAAACAATGACAAGAAAATACGTTATGGTTAACAGGGCACAGCAGCACATAGGAATAAAATAAAAAGACTAGCGAATGTGGTATGGTCAACATTGCACAGCAGCACATAGGAATAAAATAGTGATATAAATTGACCAATAAGTATTATCACAATGTATCACTTCCACTCTGGCAGTGTAAAATAGAAATATATTCACACATCTACAACAAACACACTGCTTAGTTTACAACTCATGTAAGAAATGTGTATACACGTGTAAACTCGTAGGTTATACCTCATCCATAAAAGATTTTCAAATAAATACATTAGTGACTCATCACAGCATGTAAACAATTCAGGCACTTGCTGAATGTCTTGGAACAAACAGTCAGTTTGCAAATGTGTCAAGGTGCACAGATTATGCATACCACTAATATCTGCAATATCACAGTGTTGACAATATGACTACAAGAACTCATACAATTACTAGTAATAAGTGACTCGTTGTGCAGCAGTAGAACATGTCGTGGTGCATTACACAGAGTATGAAACATTGCGCCAATATGTTACCACGCCACCGATGTTATCACAGAATAGGAAAAAATGATTTTATACTCTTAATTACAACCGACCAACCATGAAACTAAGGAATAAAGGTGAGGTAGCAAACGGCACAATATATGAACATTACAACAGTTGACTGTTGAGCAAGTTGGTGTCCTGAAGTACAATCCGTCGCGAGAACTGAACTGTACAGGACACACGAGAAGGAACAGACACGAACACTTGACGTACAAACCATCGTAAGAGTGTTCTCGTCCATTCCTTTTCATGTGTCCTATGTTGTTGCGCTCTGTTATACCTCATCCATAAAAGTTTCTTCAAATCAGCACATTAGTGACTCATCACAGCATGGAAAAATTGCAGGCACTTGATGAATGTCTTGGAACAAACAATCAGTTTGGAAATGTGTTAAGGTGCACAGATTATGCACACCACTAATATCTGCAACATCACAGTGCTGACAATATGCCTACAAGAACTCATACAACTACTAGTAATAAGTGACACGTTGTGCAGCAGTAAAACATGTCGTGGTGCATTACACAGATTATGAAACGTTGCGCCAACATGTTACCACGCCACCGATGTTATCACAGATTGGGAAAAAAATGAATTTGTACTCCTAATGACAACCGACCGACTATGAAACTAAGGAATATAGGTGAGGTAGCGTGGCACAATTTATGAACATTACAACAGTTGACTGTTGAGCAAGTTGATGTCTTGATTGATTGATTGATTGATTTGTGGGGTTTAACGTCCCAAAACCACCATATGAATATGAGAGACGCCGTAGTGGAGGGCTTCGGAAATTTTGACCACCTGGGGTTCTTTTAACGTGCGCCCAAATCTGAGCACACGGGCCTACAACATTTCCGCCTCCATCGGAAATGCAGCCGCCGCAGCCGGGAATCGAACCCGCGACCTGCGGGTCAGCAGCCAAGTACCTTAGCCACTAGACCACCACGGCGGGGCATGTTGATGTCTTGAAGTACAAACCATCGTGAGAGCTAACTGTAAAGGACACATGCATATGTACAGTAGCGTCCTTCTATAATCATATCGTGGTTTTGGGATTTTAAACCCCAAATGCTACTATTATTTACTTGACAAGTATGAACTGCCGGGCGAGTTGGTAAAATTCTTACTGAGGTGCACGAAAGAAATTGCAGCACAAAAGGAAGACACTTAGACAGAGCACACTGTCTGTGCACTGTTTAGGTGTCTTCTTTTTGTGCTCCAGTTTTTTTCGTGCACCTCAGTTGAGACAAATGCTACCGTTACAAAATGAGCGAGCAACAGAAACAAACCTAATCAACTGGCTGTATTACAGTTACTGGGTTCAAAAACTGGGTGACTGTCTGCAGTAACTGTAATTGCATAACACCTAGGAGCTGCGGTGGCACACGTCTCATTTTTTCAGCCAGAGATGCGCCGAAGCGTTCATGTTCATCGGGCTTTTCCATGGAAAACTTCGACAGTCCTTCAATTTCCTCATCCTAATTGAAACGCTTCAGTTTTTTTTGGTGGTGGTGGTAGACCCGAACTCTCATCCCACCTCGCTGTTTGTGTGGTGGTAGTCCCCTGACTTCCAGGAAGCTCTTTCTCATCACACATGCCTTCAAGAATGCACTCTGGTGCCAGCATGTCAGGCGCAGTCTCCCTGGAAGGCAGGGGTTTTGCGTTACCACTTGTCCTATAAGGTAATACATAGTATGTCTCTCAGCACAATTTTCAACATGCAACACCAGCTTTTGAGCTGCGACTTCTCTAAATATTGTATTTATCTTTATTCACGCCTTTGTTTCGAGTAAACTGATCTGCATGAGCGTTTGGCGTAAAAAAGGTTGATCACAAACTGACGGTCTCTCTTCCATTGTCTCTTTTAGAAACAGGAGCCTACTAAAAATGCCATTTAGTAGACTCGTCTAATTCATCGTCGGCAGGAGCCCTGCTTTTCAGTGCACGTGTCCGCTCCCTAAGGACACGCCTAAAGGGGTCTCGAAGGTTCTTCCATCTCGCCTTTACTTCAGCAACTGCGCATAAATCGAGGAAAGTTGTACACCATGCCAGCACACAATGGCCATGCAGCAGCTTTGGCGGAAACGTCGCTTGTACGCAGATTGCAAAACAAAACTCACCAGTGGATCCCATCACTGTTGCAACGTGCCGCCAAGCCGCGTCAGTGACGGCGCGAAACTCGAAATTTCGGTCGCGTAGATCCCATAGCGGACGTTCCCGTTCGATCACATCAATGAGGCGCTCATTGTACGCGTTGCGCTCATCGCCGTTGGCCATGTTGTTGTTTTAGTTGTGAGAGCACGCTGAAAAGCACGTGAAAACAACTGGCAGTACGTCACTGATGTATATCCTTTTCCGTTTTTTTTCTGTTGGCTGCTTGAGCCCAGCCCTTCCGGGTGATGAGCGGCGGTTTCCAAATCTGGAGAACCAAGCGATCGCGGAAAACGAGCACGCGACACGTCGCGCGAACGCCCTGTTTCGTCGCTCATAGCGTCGCTCGTCGCTGTCGCGTGCATTTTCGCGCTTATGAGGTTTCGCCCTTACTCTTTGACGCTTGGCGTGACCCGCGCGACCAGCGACCATGGGGCATTGCCCGGCAGCGACAGACGCAAAATGTGACATGCTGCATTTCGCGCCGACGACGTTACCCACACAGCACCGCGTCTGTCTCTACCCAGGCAGCACAGAACGTTGGCTCAATGTTGGGGATAGATCGGCAGTTCATGGCCCGAGAATGGCCCAGTTTTGACAACGTACCGCCAATAACAGCTGATCCAGCTGAATAGAACGGCATTGTTATACTAGCATTGATAACGTACCGCCAATATTGGCTGTGCCAGCCTGATGGAGCGGGGATGCCGGACCAGCGTTGAGAACGTTCCGCCAATAATGGCTGTGCCAACCGAATAGATTGGTGATGTTGGACCAGCATTCAGAATTTTCCGCCATTATTGGCCGTGCCAGCGCATTAGAACGGCCACACTGGACCGAGTTGTACAACCAGCAGCCAATATGGGCGGAGCCATGCAATTAGGCTGTCATTATTGGCCCGTCGTTCGAACGTTATCGCCGGCGTTGGCTTAAGAGTCAACTTCGTTGGCATAACATAGGACCGGCGTGAGCTTATTTCTGCGTCTGCTGCTTTTGGTGCTGTTCTGATCCCACTCACGTGTCGATTTGTTAAGTTCGAGAGAGTAATATGCCGGGCGCACGAGTAATATATTTTTGTCATTAAATCATGCACATCTAGTTGATATGCATGTTTGTTGATTGAAGTTGCGCAGATAGTTACATAACTTGCGAAGATGATCTTGCGAAGATAACTTGCGAAGATAACTTGCGAAGATGAACTTGCGCAGATAACTTGCGAAGAGATCACAAAACTTGCGAAGATGATCTCGTCAAAGTCGTGTAGTCACCCACCATGTCCGAATCGTTTAGTAAGGTATCAAGGCGTACCTTTACAATGAATATTGTTCAGGTTCAACAAATTGCTGACGAAACGAGCACGTCAATATTCCACTGCAATGTTCGAAGTATCAGAAAGAACTTAGATTTACTTGTAGCACAGTTTTCTGAGCACGCGCAACCGTTTAATATTATTGCAATCACGGAAACATGGCTTAATATAGGCGAGGAGGTTGTAATCGCTGATTACAGGTTTACCTCACAGCCAAGAGAGTCGCGAAATCGCGGTGGCGGCGTCGCCCTATATATTCATAAAAGTTTTTCTTTCATATCTTTGCCATCAATTTCGTGCAGTTGTTCTTTTATGGAAGCCTTGTTCGTAAAGTTAGAATTTACTCTCATTGTTGGTGTCATTTATCGGCCTCCCAATTCTAGTCTACCTGATTGTCTTGCTAAACTGGAAATGATTTTTATGACAATATCAACAACGTACACTGATCCAGTTCGGAACTTTAACCTTGATACTAACCAAGATGTTAATAAGGACTACTCATTCTTGCTGCAGTCATTCAACTTCAGAAATGTTATAACCACCTTCCCGCGTGTTACAAGTGTATCTTCATCAATTAGAGATCACGCTCTAACAAATATAGATACCGACGTTCATGCTGGCGTTTCCAAAGAACCCATTGCGGATCACCTTCTGATGTTGATTGTACTTAATAACTTAATCCAAAACAAGAAGGAACATCGACGACATATTATCAGGACAGACTACACAATGCTGAGAAAAAGCCTCTTGCAGATCAGTTTTGATGATATATACCACAATGATGTTAATACTGAGTTCTCGAACCTGATAGGAATTCTTAAAAACGCAGTTAATAACTGCTGTCGCGTACTCCCTGCACGTTCATATCAATTACCAATTTGCCCTTGGATGAATGATGACATTTTGCAACTGTTAAAAACGAAGAATTTCTAGTAGAATAAATGGAAATGCCATAAGACGAACTGTTACTATTTAGGTCAGTACAAGCTACTGCGCAACAAATGCGTAACGATAATCAGGGCCCGTAAAAAACAATACTACTCACGCCGCATCGAGGAGGCATCTGGCGATACACGCAAAATATGGGGTATCATAAATGAGGTTACTGGGGGCCGTCAATCACAACGTGTTGCTCCTGACAGCGTTGACAACAGCACCGTCGAAGCGTTCAACACCTTCTTTTCTGGTATAGGCAAAGCTCTGGCAGACAAAATTCTCCGCTCTGCAGACAGTTACATTTCGTCAAACCCAGTTGTCAATACGTTTGTGATGTATGATATTGAACTTTCCGAAGTTTTTCATATTATTAAAAACCTTTCAACTAACAAATCTGCTGGGCTAGACCAAATTACCGCGCGATTGTTAAAAGAAAACGTGGATATTTTAGGCCCAATCTTATGCAACTTATTTAATCATTCTATACAAAACGGATCCTATCCATCCATACTAAAAATTGCAAAAGTAATTCCAGTTTACAAAAACGGTGACATTTCCGATCCGTCTAGCTACAGACCGATATCGGTTCTTAGCGTTGTAAATAACATTTTTGAAAAAATTCTATCAAACCACATAAATAGGTTTTTACAGAAATACATGGTTCTTTGTCCTCAGCAACATGGATTTCGGTCTAATTATTCTACGTCATCCGCAGTGTTGACATTAGCACAATCGATTAACACGGCCCTAAACAACAACAAGCTAGCGGGAGTTGTTTTTCTTGACTTACAAAAAGCATTCAATACGATAGATCATTCAATTCTTTTGCATAAACTAAAGAACTACGGCATACGTAATCAAGCCTATGAGTTATTTTCTAATTACATCAAAAACAGACAGCAGGCTGTCGTGATGACCGATATTACTTCCACACTGCAATATCTGAACACAGGGATGCCACAGGGATCGGTTCTCGGGCCGCTGTTCTTTTCCCTTTATATCAATGACTTGCCTCATGTATTAAGCTCTTCCGAAATTATTATGTATGCCGATGATACAGCATTAATATGTACGGCCGACAATGTTCTTGAAATACAAAGACAAGTAAACGCAGAATTGAAAAAAAATTTCCCAGTGGTTTTTTGCTAACAGGTTAACGGTTAATGCTAAAAAAACGGAGTACATTATATTTCATTCCCGTAGGAAATTAATTAGTTACGAAAATATTCAGATAAAAATTGGCAACTGCATATTAGAACGTATGGACACGTTTAAATACCTCGAGATTATACTAGATAATCACTTTCACTGGGCAGGTCAAATAAAGCCGTCGGTGTAACGCTGGCTTCCGGCTGCCACGCGCTTTTACAAGCTAGAGGCTACTTTGATAAAAACATTTTGCGGGCACTTTACTTTGCTTTCATCCATAGTCATTTAATCTACTGCATGGAATCGTGGGCCTAGACTTATGATTCTTATCTGGATCCCTTTCGAAGGCTACAAAAGCGTGCCAAAAGAATAATAACTCAGAGTAAGTACAACGAGCCAAGCCGGCCGTTATTCCGATCGCTAAAAATACTACCCTTCGATCTTTTGCGTGACTATAAGATGACCGTTTGTGTTAAGAGTATCGTAAAATACAATAGCCCATTTGATGTCTCGTTATTTTATTCCTCTTCCCGCCCTACTAGAAGCCTGACGTTCAGTAACTTTATCTTGGCGCCAAGAAATAACGTTTATGTTGAGAGAATATTGCAATTCACAGGGATAAAGATCTGGTATAGTTTGCTCACTGAACTGAAGACATCACACAATGCTGCGGTAAAACTAAAAAATCAATTCTTGAGCAAGCTGTAAATACTTCTTTTTCTCTTTGGTGTTAAGCACTTACATTTGTATAAATATACGCTGGTGAATCTTGTAAACCTAGCATTTTTTTCCTTCTAACTAAAACTTGTGATAGTTTGATGTTCTTTATGTATTTTAACTGATGCTTTTTGGATGTGTCCACGAAGTTATCTGTCATAACTTTTTGTCGGCACACATGCAGTTTTGTTTGGTGTGACCAGATTGTTTAAGAAGAGAAAGACTTCTCTACTCTGTATATGTGTATATTTACAGTGTCTGTATATGTACTATGTGTTATTGATATTTCCCGCTTCTGTCCATTACTTTTCTCATTGGACCCTACACTAGCCTCAGGCTATGGGTCC